>VCCN01003451.1:561326-575721 GCA_006491835.1 Architeuthis dux | reverse complement strand
TCAAGCATCAAGCATCGAACAGATTATCGATGTAAATCCTAATCCATCCCATCTTTTTCAAATACAGAAAGTTCATGCATTCGATCATCTTGTAAGTATTTGAAGCTTTATTTTACTAATTAACTTGAACAAATAGTAACAAACTCCGTCTTTTCGATGACCGCTTCATATTCGATTGTATTTCAATTCATATTTTATCCATTCTCTTACTTTAGCGCCGTTCACGGACTTTTGACAACAAAGCGACATGTGTCGATAAAAACGCACTAAACTCTGCATGAATAGGTTAACTTAAATTCTTATTTCCCCCTCACTTCAAAATAAATTTGAATTGGGAATTTACGATGCTCAGGTAAATCAGGTTGTTCTTTTAATTAAATGTGAATGAAGAAAAACGAGTGTGAAATTATGGATTTGCGTTGAATTTAGTATCCGTATAACTGTGTATTTTAAACATTGACCCCATCAAAACCCTTTTGTTACGGTTAATAATAGGGGAATATAGAAGGTATTACCCATACCTCAAATGTCCATTGTCCATTTCGCATTATGGAAGCACATATAGGATATTTACAGGATAAGTTTTCTTTTAAATAGGTATATAAATAAAAGAAAAATTGATTTTAAATGGGATTTTTTTCTGTTATCAAACAGAAGAAATATCTGACAGAACTTACAAAATATATTTGAAAGCAATATGTAAGGTAAACTGATTTCATGATGCATGTGTCAAGGAAGGTGAGATTCTAGAAGAGGTTGATGAATACATCTACCTAGGTCAGGTAATAAAGCTAGTGTAAGACCATGACTGCGAAATAAAACGATGCATAACGATAGGTTGGAAAGCATTTGGTATGAATACAGACATTCTGAAGAGCACTGTGTCTAAAGCGTAAAGTATACAACGGCTGCATAATACCAGCCATGACTTATGGAGATAGGCCGGCCACATAGCAAGAAGAGATGATAATAGATGGGGGAAAAGCCTAACCTATTGGTGCACATGGAACTGTAAACGAAGTAGGAAAAGACCAGCACAAGATGGAGGGACAAGATAGAAAAGTGGCAGAGGTTAGCACAAGATAGGAAGGAAATGGGAAAGGCCTTTGTCCAGCAGTGGACTTATAACAGCTGATGATGATATATATTTATGATACCAATAAAAAGATGAAAATAGTATTTATTTCCTGCCATGTTTCAGTCGGAATATGGCTTTCTTCAGAGAAGCTTTTGATGGAACTGCAGAACGTTTAGTCTGGGGGTGTAAGAGAGGAAGTTATTTTCTAAAAATTTCTAGTCTCTGCACTGTCTTCTTTTTAGCATAATGTTGGATAATCCCTATCCCTTTGTATATATATATGTGTGTGCATATATATATTTGATTTTTCCACTGCTTTTTACAGGATTGGGAAGTTTTCCGAGGTCTGCATTTTTGTATCTGTTTTGTTTTCATTAAATAAATGGCCAAAAAGGCACTAAAATTGGTCAAAATCATGCTCAGCTTAATTGGGAAATTGGAATAAGGTTTCTATTTGGAATTAGATGTTAAACAGCCAGTAAGAACGCTGCCTAACACCCTGTATATATATTTTTTCTATCGATGTTCATTGTTTGAATAGACCTACATACTTTCTTCGAAATTATCAAGTTTTCTAAAAGTGTTTTTAATCTTCAAAAATGATTTATAAAAGTAGAATTAATTGACTTTATTAAACGACGTAAATTCTTGTGTATTTTCCATCTTTATGAAAATTGGTCTGAATGAATTTCTGATGTTTGTTTTGTCAAACAAAAAGACTTTTAAACTGACAAATGCCTTAAAGGCACAATAACAATTCCTTTTAATTTGCATCTACTCTCAAAGTGGGCTTCCATAACTTCTACTCTCTACACCCAAAGTGGGATTCCATAACTTCTATGCTCAACACTGAAAATGGGCTTCCATAACTTCTATACTCAAAGTGGGCTTCCATAACTTCTGCTCTCTACACTGAAAGTGAGCTTCCATAACTTCTGCTCTACACAGTAAGTGGGCTTCCATAAACAAATACTCATTTGAAAAACGACTTGGTGTATTTTCCAACTCCCCTCTTGCAATAGGTTACTAACATACTATTCATTACAAAAGGTTGGTTTTAATGTGGAGGCCCACACGTGTATGTGCACATTAGTGCGTATCGAAAATTAAAAATTTCAGAAATTGTAAAACCAAAGGAGGTTTTATGACATGGGGGGTAACAACGAAGCCTGAAGTAAACTTAAACAATACTGTGATCATCGTCTTCCTTTGCACTTTTGTTTCACGTAAGCTATACCTTTTGTGATCCTGAACCTGGATACAAAAAATTGCCTAACATTTGAAGTAAACAACATACAGACAAATGAACATATTTTTCCATCCAATTCTGACCCAAGAAATTCATAAAAATGGTTATTATTAAGATTCAGATACATCTTGACTCAAACAAAAACTGCAAAAAATGTTGAGAAATCCAATATGTTTTCATATATACACTAGATATCATCTGTTTTTTCTTAATCTTTGTAGTGTTTAGGTAATAGACTGAAATAATGTCCACTGGGGGTTTATTTCAACCATATAATTCACCTATTGCGAACCAGTCTGATGCAACCAGAAAGGAATAAACAATACAATTTATTCCCAAACGTTAATAACAAATTCCATAGCTGTCAAATGAATATCTTTCTAATGTATGAAAAATGAAAAACAACAATATGCAAATGAGATTTTCATTCTATATAGCGAAGTTATAGTATTCCCATAACATATTAATTTCTCTTTACTTTTTCAATAAAAATTATCTAACAGCGTTAACAATATGTATATAAAAAGACAATGATATTAAAATGTTTTAATTAAAAATAAAATTCATATATCCCTTGCAAATTTGACTTATTCTCAAGTTTTGGTACAAGTTTTCGGGCATAGCAACAAGCAAAAACAAAAGTCTCAGCTCCAAATATATGAGCAGAAGATTTTGACAGGGTTCCTGCAGCCTGGAAAAGTCATGAAATCTTATTTTCATTTTCCAGGCCTGGAAAAGTCATGGAATTTTGTGAAAACTTAACATCAATGCAACAAAAAGATATGAAACAATTGTGTGCAGAATTCAGGTAACTATGGGCTCCGATCATATCATATGTATAACATAAATGATCTTCCCTTTTAATAGTGAAAACAATGTAATTATAAGCGTAATAATGAAGCCATGTTTGGGTATAGTGCCGCTTTTGTTTGGATATTTGAGATTCTCACTTTTTAACCATCACCTTTTCCTCTGCTTCTTTTTCCTTCTCATACTCTCACATATGTTTTACTATCTCTTTTCATCCTTTCCCTTTCCCAGGGGCAACAAAACCACAAGGTCAGCGTGGGCAGTTGTGTGCCTCTATGAGAAAGGGAAAGTGTAAGACATACCGAATCAAATATTTATTTCTAATCACCAACTGAATAAAAGTTTTCTCATAACTGCAAAAACATATTGAATGAGAGATTTTAGTGGTTGTCTCAGTGTTGTCAAGTATGGTTTGTTATTTATAGCAACGAGAGTTCTCTATACTTTAAAGATAAAACATTTTTAAAAAACACTTTATTACTGAAATCTGTAGAGTAGCAAACATCTGTGACTCCTCATTTATTTCCTCTCGCATTATGAAACAAAGATGTCATCAATTTTGACTTTTGACCTGCAACTGAAGAGAGGTCAGTGAGCCATAGAACACAACAAAATGTTCTTGCAATCAAAAAGTCACGTGTTCTGTTGTAGACAACCCAGTGTTGCCAATTAACCATTTTTCGAGTCTTAGTCATTTTATTTGATAAGTAGACTTTAAATGATTATATAAAACAGTTTTAGCAGTGAAGTTAGCTGGAAATGAAAACTTTAGCCAGTTTTCTAGCCATCACAATAAAAAATAACATGACATAAAATGCCCTTTTTGAAAAAGCTGCCACCCCCTCCACTCTTTCCCATTTCTTTCCCTCCTTATCCTTCGTTATCCTTTCCTATAAGAAGGTAATAAAAATACGGAAAAATAAACATGAAAGCAAGCAATGTATTTGCCAAACTGTACTTTCCGTCCATTGTATGGAATATGTTGATTTTTGCCAGATTTAAAAAAAAATTGGTTAATTTTTTAAGTCGAGGTATTTTTTGTCATCAAAATCTGGAAAATTTTCTAAATGCAAATATAACTGCCATTTTTTTGTTTACATAAAACAACTTTTCACGCTGTTAATTTTATGAAAAATCCCCGGTTCTATGGAGTTTAATCACAGAAAGTCAGAAATATATTATTTTCCAATCTTTATTCTTCTAAGAAAAGCATTTAAAGAATCCAGAACAGAATTTTAAAAATTTCAATTACATTTTTAAAATCAGGTGTTGATTTCTGGTGTTCACTGAAAAATTAAAGAAATGTTGATGTTCATTGCCTTGCTGATAGGGTGGCCATTTCCAAAAAGGACATTCTAGACCAGCAGTTCCCAACCTGGGGGCTGTGGACACCTGAGGGTCCACAAAGCTATTACTGGGGGTCCGTGGGCTTGTTGACTGGCAGACCTTTCAAGGTAATTTATATATAATTTTTAGTCAGATTCCAAAAAGGAGGACAAATTAACATCTGGCTTGAGGTGGCATACAACGGAGGACAGTGCTCAAAAGCCAGGCTGTCCTGTGAAAAGCCAGACGTCTGGCCAGCCTACTTGCTGAATTCAAATAAAAGTTAGAGATATAAACTACCAATATTTTTTGTCAGCACTAAAGCTTAAGGGAGTTAGGTTATGAAAGCACTTCTTTATTATACAAGTACTGGTACCTCTAATAAAAATTGAATACTCTCCCAGTTTGAGGCTTGGAAATTATGGTAAGCACACATTTAAGGTGTAAGTATTTTAGAAGTTTTTATACTTGTGTGGTAAGCTAGTTTCATTTGAACCTGAAATTCCACAATAGCTGATTCTTTCAGAAAAGCCCATTGCAGATTTTGCTTTAGCTCACCAAGATTAGTGAGCACCTGCAAAAATGTTTATGGTGTCGGAAATATATTGCACCGAGATTAAAAATGTGATTTAGCCAATTCCACCAGAATTGAGAAATTAAGGACAGTTTGAATCCTTGTTCACGTAAGAAAGTCTTCACTGCCTCAATATCACCTTTCTTATCAGTAAATCTGAGAGAATTCATGGCCAAGATAATTTTCCATGCTAGGCACTGTTGGCCATGGAAAATCTCTTTTGCAGAAGGACACTCATAATCTGCAAGAGCGGTTTTTGTGGAACTTGGAACTGCCTCCAAGGGATTCAGATTACCATTTGATTCTACCAAATTTTTCTGACACTCTTTCTCCAGCAAGTACGCTGTGTCATGGTTGACAGGAGCTTGGCTGTTGATTGTTGAGATTATCCTTTGTGGACAGTTACCAACACCTAGGCCAGTTTCAGATCAATATATTATATAGTCCAAGAACCAAGCTCTTCCTAGAATTAATAGCAAAGATGAGTTCAAGTGGATAAAGAAAGACGAAGGATGTTTTCACACAATGACTGACTGCCTGGAGAGTAGCCAAAGGAGGTAATAAATTACTTTTTTAACCAGACTCCCATAATCCTTCTCTTGTCTTTAGGATTTCTTCACTGATCAAACATACTCTTTCGTCTGATTCCTTGGTTTATATATTTCCAATATGGCGCCCCCCAACCAAGGGAGATAATACCTTATGCCGGGCAGGCTGATGGAAAGAACAGTATCGGAGCCTTTTATATAATCCTGGCTGTTCTGTCTGTCCACACAATTTCAATGGAATTTTGTGGAAGAGTTGACAATAGACATGCAAGTCCGGAGCGATTCATCCACAATTACCTCCCCTACATTGTAGCTATCTGTCCAGACTGCACATTATCTTCAAAAGTTCTCTGTCTGTCCACACTCAAGTTTCAATGAAATTTTATAGAATGGTGGGCAATAGACAAAAGAAGTCATGATATCCATGCACAATTATTTCCTCTATGTCCTAGCTAACTGTCTTCAATGACAAAATCTCTCCAAAAGTTTTCAATGAATTACAGTGAAATATTGTGGAAGGTTGGGCAATCGAGTAAAGAAGAATTGGTTAAACCTTGGAGTGGATCCATGAATATCTTATCGACAGAGATGTATACGCTGATGACTCTCCATACAATATCTCCAAAAGTTCTCAATAATTTTCAAGTGATTACCTTTTTTTTGCAGATCTATGTACAATTACATCTGTTGGCAGAGGAATGCATTCTCTCAGGATTTTCTAGTTTTATATGGGGTTAAGTTTACAGAGTGATAACTATCATAAAGCTACAAGATATGCACAGTTTTATCAAACAAAAACTGTTTGGCCACCTTGGGTCATACCAATTTAGCTAAAACTGCATTAACATTTGAGGCTTTCCAAGAAGCATTAAAAAAAAAATATTTTTTAAATTTGACATACTGTAATTCTGCAATATGTTTTTACAACTAAAACAATCAAATAAGGAAAGTTGTATTAAATCCGTTTTTACTTAATGTAAAAAAATAATTTTTATATCAGATTTTTGTATAAAATATTGGATGCATCTGAGTTTTTATAATCTACTTAATTTCTTGAATTAATATATCATCTTTTAAATTTAATTCTTTTTTTTGTCTTACAGATGTTTCACCTTGAAAAAAGTTTCATGGACATAGATAATTTGGTGGATTTGACTGAATCATCATATTTTTGAAAATACGGAAACCTACTCAGAAAACAATATTGTTTTAAAATTTGCTGATACAAATTATAGTTCACTTTCAATGAGACATTTAAAGATATACCCGAGAGAAACGATATTCTTGCAATGTGTGTGGCTTTTCTTTTTCAATTAACCCAAACTTGTATCAACATAAACCATATCCTTCTGTAGTATAAGCGTTTGCCATTTTAGAAAAGTCAGAGTTGAACAGACATGGAAACATACTGGAGAGAATCCATATTCTTTATTAAGTTTATGACTGTTCCTTTTCAGATGTGGTGAGTCATATACATATACACACAGAAATGAAACCATATTCTTGCAAAGTGTGTGACTCTTCATTTGCACAGAAGGCACATTTGGAGCTTCATATGCAAACACACACCGAAGAGAATCCATATTCCTGTGATATGTGTGGTTCATCATTTGCATTGAAGACAAGTTTAAGGAGGCATATGCGGACACATACTGGAGAGAAACCATATCCTTGTGAAATGTGTGGCACTTCATTTGCACTGAAGTCAGGTTTGGTGAATCATATGCGAACACACACTGGAGAGAAACCATATTCTTGTGATGTTTGTAGCTCTTCCTTTGCCCAGAAGTCATATTTGGTTCTACATATGCGAACACACATGAGAGAGAAACCATATTCTTGTGAAGTATGTGTCTCTTCCTTTACACAGAAATCAGGTTTGAATGACCATATGAAAAAACACACGGGAGAGAAACCATATTCTTGTGAAGTGTGTGGCTTCTCATTTTCATGGAAGTCCAACTTGGTACGGCATATGCGTACACACAGCGGGATGAAACCATATTCTTGCAAAGTGTGTGGCTCTTCATTTGCACAGAAGGCACATTTGGTGCTTCATATGCAAACACACACTGAGGAGAATCCATATTCCTGTGAAATGTGTGGTTCATCATTTGCATTGAAGACAAGTTTAAGGAGGCATATGCGGACACATACTGGAGAGAAACCATATCCTTGTGAAGTGTGTGGCTCTTCATTTGCACTGAAGTCAGGTTTGGTGAATCATATACGAACACACACTGGAGAGAAACCATATTCTTGTGAGGTCTGTAGCTCTTCCTTTGCCCGGAAGTCATATTTGGTGCTACATATGCGAACACACACAGGAGAAAAACCATATTCTTGTGAAGTGTGTGGCTATTCCTTTACGCAGAAGTCAGGTTTGAATGACCATATGAAAAAACACACGGGAGAGAAACCATATTCTTGTAAAATGTGTGGCTCCTCGTTTTTACGGAACTTAGATTTGGTGAGTCATATGCACACGCACACAGGAATAAAACTATATTCTTGCGAGGTGTGTGGTTCTTCCTTTGCACAGAAGGCAACTTTGGTGGCACATATACGAAGACACACAGGTGAGAAACCATATTCTTGTGAAGTTTGTGGATCTTCCTTTGCTCAGAAGTCCAATTTGGTGCGCCATATCCAAACGCACACTGGAGAGAAACCATATTCTTGTAAAGTGTGTGACTCTTCTTTTCCACGAAAGTCACATTTATTGGTCCATATGCAAACACACACTGGAGAGAAACCACATTCTTGCGAAGTGTGTGGCTCTTCATTTGCACTGAAGGCAAATTTAAGGAGTCATATGGGAACACACACTGGAGAGAAACCATATCCTTGTGAAGTGTGTGACTCTTCATTTGCACGGAAGGCACATTTGGTGAGGCATATGCAAACACACACTGGAGAGAAACCATATTCTTGCAAAGTTTGTAGCTCTTCCTTTTCACGGAAATCAGGTTTAATAGAGCATATGCAAACACACGCTTGAGAGAAACCCTATTCTTGTGAAGCGTGTGGCTTTTCCCGGAGTCAGTTTTGTTGAGACGTGTACGCCGATATTTAGAAAGCAGGGCCTTTAATTCCACATATATGGCACATGTATCTGTATTCTTTGGCAATACACAAGAACTACTGTAGCGAAATACACTCTGGTTGTGTGTTCGTGTGTTAATTTACTACTTTGAAGGAAAGAGGGTACAAGAGACTGACATTTTGAGGTAAATAATAGTGACTGGTGATATGTCAAATTAGGCATTAGATTTTGCATCTAGTAGAAGTGTTATATCATTGGGCCAGAATATGGGTCAAATGACTGATCAAGGCTATGAGGGAAGAAAGAAAATGCGTTGGACCAACTAGCTTTGAATATTTTAGGGGTTGAGCCAGTTGGATCAAGGCTAAAAGCAGTAGGGTCAACATCTCTGTGGTCCATGCCGCACCTGTTAGGGGGAAGAAACAAGGTTAGGACTACTGTGTTACCTACAAAACTACAAGAAATTTCTAAATGTAAAGAAACAGAATTCAACACTTCAATCGCTCTGTAAATCTGCTTTGCATCGTTGACTTTTGTGTGTTTAGAATAGAAAGAGGACACATTTTGCCTGGAAACGACTGGACTTTGTCATATTTCTCTTTGGCCATGAGAGAGAACTTTGCCCTATGTGGACCAACTGTTTCCTTTCTTTCCGCAGATTCTTTAAAACTGTAATTGTGGTTTATCATGAAAAAGAATTTTTGGAGACCCACAACTCGCATGTCTTTATTTGGCATCCATGATCAGGTTTCGGATAACCTATCCGAAAAACCTTTGAACCTAAATTTCTACCACTGGAAGAAAATCCACTAGACATGAGGTGACCACAACCTAGGATGGAGTTTTGGAATTCAAGCAGGAACGGACGACAGACCACAAGGATAACAGAAGACATTTTCTTTCTTTCATTTTGTTTTCTACAGGAAAATTTGACATTACAATAAAAAAAAAAAAGAAAATATTTGTGTTATATACCCCGACTGAAATTGTTTTTTGCTTTGGCTTCTTAACAGCAACCATGAGTTTTGTGCTGTTTTTTTTCTTACATTGTTTCATTTGTCTGCAGAACAATCTTTCTTAAGAGTCAAAGTTAAATGAATTGGTGTAATTGTTTTGTTTATCGTTTGTTGAACTATTTTCTTTTCAACACTTTTTACTGTTTTTCAAGTGTGATCGGCATGTGTAATGCATGATGGGTAAAATTAGTTTTTGACTGGATTTGTTTTAAGTACTCACTTTTCAAAAAGTCATGTTAATGACGAGTTTACTCCCTGGAGAAGGCTAAAATGGCCTATGTTTATATATGTATTTTATGTATATGTTCAAAAAAGAATGGTAGACTGGTTTAGTCCTGGAATATGGGCAGCAATGTTATGTCTGAATATTTTTGATGAAGACATCGATGAGTATCACATGCACCTTGCTCATTGAAGAACTTTCCAGCTGACTATACCCACGTGTAGTTCCGGTTCAAGGTTAGCAATCTTGCTTTACTTTCTTTTTTTGCACAAAATGTCATTAAAGATTAGAAGGCTAGCATGAAATTCAGTTTGGTTGTAAGCAGTTTATCTTTGTCTTGAAGAAAAGAAAATGAAATTTCAAATCATCCAGTAGCATTTTCTGTCCTTCTCATATACTTTCTCAGGATGAATTGCTAAAGATTTTCTTTCTTTTTGAAATCTTTAGCCATTTTGTCACTTCCCAAACATTTACTGCACTTTATACACCAAGCTATATCTAACTGGTTGATATACTACCACTTTGAGAAACAGACAATTATGAACAATTCTTAGATATGACGGCAATGAAGAATCGTGTCTTCCTTATAAGACTTCTTTTTTTTTTTACCTTTCTCAAAACCAGTTTTTCTCTTTCTCTGCAAGACTAGTTTTTCTGTCTTTCACACTCGCTAGTTTTATCAAGGCTTCAAAAATAAACACCATATCTTCCTGCAGATTTTATTCTGTCATTCAACAACATGACATCTCCAACCTTTGTTTTTTTTTTGTCACTGAGTGTCGACATTTTAAAAATGAATCTTCCTTCACATTCAAAGAGTTTGTCTTTTGTTGCGACTTTTGAAATCTCTTTTATCATCAATATCTTTCAGCTACTTTGTTTTCAGAACAACATTGTCCTGCTTTACCTGATTGTTATATTTCACTTTTCAAATGTATTTATCAGATTTTTTCTATTATTTATGTAGTCCATGAAAACTTTCTCACTCACTAATGTATCATACAACTGCAAAATGTCTTTTGTTTCCCCTCCAGACATTGTTGTATGGTTTGCGTAAGCCTTCTCACAAGCTTGGTATTTTTCACTAATGGCAGAATGTTTGTTATTCAATGAAGAATTTTCTTTCTGAATTTTAAACATCTATTTTTCTTATCATCTTTTTTCCTTCGTTTCGATATGCCAATTCAAATGTTCAGTTAATTGCTCTATCTTCTCGTTCAAGTTCTTGTTTTGAAGAACTAATTCTTCAGAATATTTGCTTTCCCAATCTCATATTTGTCGCATGTATAATTGCTCTGATGTCAACCTGTGGATAATTTCTTCATATTCCACATCCTTCCTTTCTAACTCAGCTTTAAGCCTTGTCACTTCAGTCAGCTCCAACTGAAAATTGTTGATCACTCCATTTGTTTCTGTTTGTTTATTTCTAATTCATCTTCAATATCCATAGCTCCTCCGGTTTTCTTCCTTTTTATTTCTTCTTGACAGCTGCTGAGGCATTGGCACTAATAACAACATTTACTTTAAACAGTTCATCCAATCTCTTGTATAATTTGGTTAAACCATCATCCATACAAAAGTTTGCTGGGTTCAATTCTAAAATTGCCTCACTTGTCCTGCTCTTCAATATTTGCTGCCGTCTCCCATAATGCCATTTTTTGCACCATGCACATAATTTTCCTTCACAAACTCTGGCATTTCCACTTCTGCCATTTTTCTTTTCAACTACACTCTGCTACCATTTGTTAACTCGATCCACAAGAACTAACAGTTCCAGCAAATATGGACCTCCTGTATATATCTACTGAAGAGCTCTCCAGGTGACTATACCCATGTGTAGTTTTGGTTCATGGTTAACAAGGCCGATTATGTTGTTTTGCATCTGATAAAATATAATACTTTGATAATAATAACAAATGAGACACAAAATTGCTGAACTTAAATGAACATTTATTTAACATTATTGTCTGTCTGCATTGTCTCTGAGAGTACATCAGCATTCTGTCTTGGCTGTGCACTCATTTTAAATTTTTAGAAATGTATCAATTAAATAATGTCCACAGATAATCAAAAAGCTAAACTTTTTAAAAATAAAATTATGAATGGAAATTAAATAAAGTTTTAGTGCCCTTACCGACAGCAGAGCGAACTGAGAGAACATATGTATACATAAATTAAAAAAATAACTATCTCATGACCAACATCTTTTGGCAGCATGCCGTGTTGGGAATGTTCAATTAAAATTTGGAAATAAATTACTTTTCTCACTATTTAATGGTGAGATAAGTAAAACAAGTCTGAATTTAAAAAAAAACAAGCATGATACAAATGAAGGGATCAATTTAGGATAAACTTACATTGCACATTGAACTCCCCACTGGGGGGGGGGATTTGCAAAAAACAAAAACAAACGTTTTTTCTAGTCATAATACAGTGTAAATGTTGACATTTTCAGCTCTCTAGCTCCATTGGTGTGGCCTGTACGCATGATACATACATAGCCAGTCAGCCAGACCAACTGTTTTGGCGACAGTTCTTGTTGACAGTTTCTAATAAACAATGTTAGTTTAGTGCACCCAGCAGCAGCAGCAGCTCTTTTCTTTGTTTTTGGTCCCAATGAACATTTATTTAACACTAAAATAATGTATTATTCACTTGAACACAGAAAATTGTGCATTGTCTCTGTTTAGGAAATGAAAAAGTTATGAAGTGTATACATTAGTTATAAACACTGTATAGTCTAGTTCAATGAAATGAAGACATACTTTACTACCATTCTTCTTTACTCTTTATTTTATTTCCCTCCCATATTTTCTTCTGTTTTTGTTTGCTTTGCTTCCACACAATCAGCCGAGAGCCAAAGAACCATAAGCTTACCTTCCATTCTCTCTTTTTTTATTTCATGAAATCATTTAAAACAAGTTGAAAGAAAGAGTAGGAAAGAAAGAAGACTGATAACCAACAGGACTGCCTCTGCCCTCCTCGATACCCCCTCACTCTGTATTGTACGCTTGACTTTACTACCCCACCTCCAACTCGTTCATCCCTTTGATCTCGCCAAGCTGATGTAGTCTATCTAACCTTGTCAGAACACTGAATTCATGAAAAATGACATGCTTGTTTGCCCCATCACTTTCAAGCTTTCAGTTTTAATTTTAAACTAAAAGGTAATTTTTTGTATAAAAATAAGAATGTTTGCAGACACATTTTTTTTATCGGCCTCATTATGTCAAATGTCAGATATCGATTAATCGGTCAACCTATAGTTGTGACCACATACTAGAGAGGAGCCATCTATAGCAAGCGTAGCCAAACCGCGGCTCTTGAGCCACATGTGGTTCTTTAACATTCAATGTACGGCTCGTGGAAATATGTTGACTGAGTTCCTTTTCTTATCACAATTAATATAATGGGCAAATAAGAAAAAAATCATGGAAATATTGTGTGTGGCTTTTATATTAAGTCCCCCCCCCTCACACCCACCCACTGATCTATAGTCTGTGGAGCTTCCTTTTTGAGGAAATCTCACTTGAAAGCAAGTTTTCCCCAACAATTCAGCTTTAACATCCATATCTGAACAAATATTCAATAAAAACCATATTCTTGTAAAAGACCACATATAAAGATTAAACACATGAGTGAATGTAATTTAAAATATTCACATTCCCCAATGAAAATACCATTATAAGTGACACAATTAATTGCAAATAACTTTGACACCTTTAAGTCATTGATGTCTCAAATAATGGATAATATTCATCAGATTCTGTGATTGACTTTGAACTCTCACTTGGGTTACATTCTATAATTTTCAGAAGAGTCATTATCTTTCCAAATGATTTTCAGATTATTGAATGTATTCATTTTGTTGTAATTACAATATTTTGGACAATACTTCATGCAGCATTCTTCAGTGTTACCTCTATGATCCATAGAGAATAGGGCGGGGAATATAGTGATCAGCTCAGCTCATTCCAAGGACATTGCGCTAAACATGCGATTCCATTCTCATCATGGACAATACTTCCTGCAGCATTCTTTGAATTTACCTCGATGATCCCTCTTTCCAGAATATAGTGGGAAATATACTGATCAGCTCATTCCAAGGACTTTGCAGTAAACCTGCAATTCCATTCTCAGCAACCTTGTGATACAAGTGATTCCATATTTTTTATATGTGCTCACCAATTGTTTCTCTGCTAAGGAAAGATATCTACACTGGCTTCAGACATTTGTCTGTTAGGCTAATTTATACTGTTACCTTCAATTTTCCCACCCTCCTGCAATATTCTCTATCTTTTGTTTGGGCATCATCCAAGTGTGGGTCATGTGAACATTTCTCCTTGCAGACATTTCTTTTATAATAATTGTTAATATTTTCAGTTCAGTGATCATCAACAAATTTAAGCCTTCATTGATTTCTTCATAACATAATTCAAACAGTAAAAATTTCAATTCTTTTTCATTCAAAATATTCCTTATTACTATATCATATAATTCCTTGCTACATTGACAGTGATGAAGA
>VCCN01003451.1:540255-550840 GCA_006491835.1 Architeuthis dux | reverse complement strand
GTTCAAACAGGAATGCCAAGCCTTGTGCGCACATCAATCTGGTTAAAACCTGAGCTTGTTGCTTCTCAACCAGTAAATGGTAAGAAAACCCTATCTAGTTGTTGGTAGATGCAGGCTACATCCAAGCTCATGATTGTGACAGACTTTTGAGGGAATTCCAGGACCCAGTTGACAGTAGTAGAAAGGGAGGATCCCTAACACTGTTTGATTCATTCAATCATGAGACAGACATATTGGATATCTTCCACTATGCATTAGAAAGGCAGTCATTATACAGTGGGCAGTGGTGAAGATGATGCTGTCTTTGTCACACGGGCAGGCTAATGTTGAAAGGGGCTTCTCATTAGTGGTTGAACTAGTGGTTGAAAACCAGAAGGATAGCTCACTTATTGCAAGAAGACTTGTAAATGATCATCTGAGGGATTTTGGATGAGTCTGCAATGTCACCATTAGCAAAGAATTACTGTCATTTGCCAGAAGTGCCAGGCAACATTATAGACTTCACCTGGAGTAAAAAGCAGCAAAGAAATGGGAAGCTAAGAAGTGGGAGAAAAGGAAGGACAGTGTGGTGTAACAGTGCAACAAGAGGAAGACTTCAAAGAGAAGCTGCTGAAAAGAACTGAAATCTGACCCTTCTAACCAAGTCCAATGCTTTAAGATATCATGCCAAAGAAAAAGGTGAAGACTTGATGGACATTGAAAAAAGTATTTCCCTGAAATTGGAAGAACTAAAGAAACTTGTAATGTGTCAAGAGAAGCTTTTTGTGGGTGTAGAGTTGGCACTAATAACATGACTCAAAATTGCATCTTTCGCTTCCAGTGTCATGCGACTGAAGTAGATATTTCTGGGTTGATCAACGAGAGTCACATGTTCCTGAAATTGTGTAGAAGGAATTGCTCTTTCGGAGAACATTTCTGTCTATTTGTTCTAAACACTGACTTTCGTGTTTCAAAACATACTTGAAGTTATGGAAATTCTTTTTTAGTTGATACCAACATGGTAAATATGGTAAATATGATGATGATTAGTAATCTAGGACAGAAAAGACTTATTTATTTGTCAGAATAAAGGCTTTGGACATAAATATTGTTCCAACAGAGATTGTGGTTTTTGTGTTTGAATCTTAATACTAATCATTCTACTGAATCTCTTGGGTCTAAACTGTATGGGAAAATGTGGCATTTGTCTGTGTATGTTGTTTACTTGAAAAGTTATGCTATTTTCGGTGTTTGGGTTCAGGATTACACAAGGTGTGGCATACACAAAGAAAAACAAAGCACCTTACAGCACCTGGTATCATTAAGCAGTCACCCATCTAAGTACTGATTAGGCCTGATGCTGCTTAACTTCTGTGATTGAACAAGAACTGATGCTTTCAGTGTGATTGACAGTAAATTGATTACTGCATATATGAATGGCTTGGTTTCATGGACAAAGATTTTGGGAGGGTTTTCCATGATAATGGAATCCTTAGACAGTGGGACCATGTAAAAATACCCTTATGAGTGAAATTTTATTTGAAACTGCAACAAATATGCCCTCAATTAGAAAATAAGAACAGCAATAAAATAAAATATTTTCTGTTTGGAAAATTTATAGTTGCTTTTTTTTATTAAAATATTGTGCACACGTCTGTGTTTTACAAAAAGAATATCTGCTAAAAAATCTTTCTGCTTCTGCTTTGTTTCTGCTACTTGCACGCTTCTGAAACATTTTTATTAAGTGTTTTAATCATCGATTAATCTAAAGTCTCACCAAATTTGGTGCACATTTCTTTTTAAAGAATTTTGATTTATTTTTATGTACAGACTGGAATATACCTATGAGTGCACATGAAGATATCATTTGAATTACTGTATCTTGGATTTATCAATAAGTAGCTACTGAAAATTTTATATGTTGATATTTTCTGACATCCATAGATAAAAGACATTTAAAACAAACACATGCTTAACAGTAGTTATGGTATGGGGAGGGTAGAAACTGGGTTAATTTACCTTTGAACTCTGTTCACCAATAAATGACAGCCCCTGTATACAAATGTATTTTTCACTATATTTTCATTAAAAAGTAGGCAATATCTTTTTCTCAAATTCAGTCAATTAACTAAATTTCTTTGAGGTCAATTATATTTTTGAAATATTCTAAAAAATCAACTTCAATTTTTCTGATGACACACTCATCAATCATGGCACATTCAGTGTTTTTGTTGTCAGAAATGTAAACACAACATTTAAACGGTCTCTAACCCACTGTGGAAATTTTTTTAACAACTATCTTTATGCTATTTTCTTGCAATTATTGCCAAAATTAAACCTTGAAAGAAGATATTTAATTATTGCAATACAATTTAAAATAACTTTAAAGTGTGTGTGT
The DNA here is from genome assembly GCA_006491835.1 of Architeuthis dux. NCBI lineage: Eukaryota > Metazoa > Mollusca > Cephalopoda > Oegopsida > Architeuthidae > Architeuthis > Architeuthis dux. Next base: position 548,463 of record VCCN01003451.1, on the reverse strand, counting down.
GTAGGTAGCTATCTTACTTTGTTATGCTTTGTCTTAATTAAATTGCTAATGCTATTTGCATTAGCAGTAGAGGCATCTTTCTTTTACAGCATTCACTGGTGATGCTTTCAGCTAGCATCTTATGATGCCTTGCTGATGACATACGCACTAAGGGCTTCTTTCTTTCATGGCATTCACTGATGATGTTTTCAGCCAGCATCTTATGATGCCTGGTTGATGACATAATTGCCTCTGGGTTAAGGAACTTTGATACCGACATTTCAGCACAACAATGATTCCTTTCAGACATGCCTCAATTATTGTTGTGAACAATGTCACATTGTTTGAGGGCTTCCCCAGGTCACTCATTTCCTCACGTAGTGGCAATGCATTGCCAAAAAAGTATTTTGTGGCACACAAAATATTATGAGTATCAATTTTTCAACAACTTCTTTATTTCAATTATTGCAGAGCTGGGTTTTGTTTCTTTACAGAGGTGTAGAAGGTACTCCCCAAGGCCCAGAAAAGTGTTTCTCAAGGAGCCCCAGCACCTGAAATCAACAATAGCTGTTTCCTTCAGAAAAGCCCATTGCAGATTTAGCTAATCACCAAGATTAGTGAGCCCCTGTAAAACTTTCTATGGTGTTGGAAATATATTGCACCTAGATGGAAAATGTGATTTAGTCAATTCCACCTTGTTCACGTGAGAAAGTCTACACTGCCTCAATATCCCCTTTCTCATTGGTGAATCTGAGAGAATTCATGGCAAAGATAATTTTCCATGCTAGGCACTGTTGGCCATGGAAAATGTCTTTTGCAGAAGGACACTCATAATCTGAGAGAATTGTTGGCCATGGAAAATGTCTTTTGCAGAAGGACACTCATAATCTGCAAGAGTGTTTTTTGTGCAACTTGGAACTGCCTCCAAGATTACCATTTGATTCTACCAAACCTTTCTGCCACTATTTCTCCAGCAAGTACACTGTGTCCTGGTTGACAGGAGCTCAGCTGTTAAACAGCTGTTGATTGTCGAGATTATCCTTTGTGGACAGTCATCAACACCTAGGCCAGTGGAAGATGAATATATGTTGGCCAAGGTTTTGATGCTGACACAGATATGGTGTTTCAGATGCAATTCTTCCTGGTAGCTGCTGCAGGGACACAATATGAGATGATTCAGATGTTATTAATAATATACAATTGACATGACTGTGTTGTTGCATCAAATAGCAGTGTAGCATTTCCTATTTTAAGAACTGGATTAACTATGTGGTAGTCCGACAAAAAACCAGCTCTTCCTGGAATTAATGATGAAGAAGAGCTCCAGTGGATAAAGAAAGATGAAAGATGTTTTCACACAATTTCTGGAAATTACTGATTGCCTGGAGGGTAGCCAAGGGAGATAATAAATTATTTTTTTAACCAGACTCCCAGACATTATAATTGCATAATGTCTGTACATGATAAAAAATTTAAATGAATTTTATTAAAAATCTCCGGAATAGATTTTGTTAAACTTTACATTTCTCAATTATTAAAACACAGTTTTATTGAAATCTGATCATTTGATAATTTTTGGTTGATTTCTAAAATCTGGATGTGTTTCACCTAAAGATTCTCTAATGCAAATTATTACGTTCAATTGTTTACACAGTGTAAACAATTTTTAAGACAAGAATCTCTGGTTCTAAACTTTGGAAACAAATTATTTTTATATCAGAATGTTATTCAATCATTGTTTTTACAAGTGGCACAAAGATGTATTACAATAGAATTAACATTTATGCAAGTTTGGTAATTTTTTCATCATATATTGCTTTTTTGTCTAAAGTGCATGGAGGTACCTACTTCTTAATGTGTTTAGGTGTGGACATCAAAAATCCTGCCTTTTCAGAAAAAACAATATGAAGGATGACATTTTTTACTTTTCGTGTATGATACAGTTGGACTATTGTCCTCAGTTATTTTTCTGATTGAGAGAGTTTTTTTTTATACATTTATGTATACGCTGATGACTCTCTATACAATATCTCCAAAAGTTCACAATAAATTTCAAGTGATTAAATTTTTGGCAGATCCATTTGATTGCAGAGGAATGTGCTCTCTCAGGACTTTCTAGTTTTATATAGGGTTACGTTAGTTTACAGAGTGATAACTATCATAAAGCTACAAGACAGGCACAGTTATCATACCAAAATATAAACTAGATACATATAGGAAGACAAAAGTTCAAAAACTGTTTGGCCACCTTGGGTTGTGTCAATTTGTGAAAATATCAGTATTGGCCCCTGGACTAATTTCTAGATTATTAAAACAGCATTATGCATTAATATTTGAGGCTTTCCAAGAAGCATTCAAAAAAACATTTTTTAAATTTTGGCATACCATAATTCTGCAATATGTTCTTACAACTAAAACAATAAAGGAGGAAAGTTGTATTAAATCCGTTTCTACTTTATGTAAAAAAATAATTTTTATATCAGATTTTTGTCTAAAATATTGGATGCATCTGAGCCTTTTAAATATAATATTAAATATAATGTAAGTTTATATAATTTACTTAATTTCTTGAATTACTATGTCATCTTTTTAATTTCTTTTCTTCTTTTTTTTTTGTCTTACAGATGTTTCAGCTTGAAAAAATGTTCATGGACATAGATAATTTGGAGGATTTGAATGACACAGAAAATACAGAAACCTACTAAGAAAACAATATTGTTTGAAAATTTCCTGATACACTGTATGTTTCACTTTCACTTAAAGACACACAAGAGAAATATTCTTGCAATGTGTGTGGCTCTTCTTTTTCAATTAATCCAAACTTGAATCAACATAAACCATATCCTTGTGTAGTGTAAGAGTTTCCCTTTTCAGAAAAGTCTAGAGTTAAACAGACATATGGAAACACTGGAGAGAAACCATATTTTTGTGAAGTTCATGACTGTTCCTTTTCAAGGGGGTCACTGAACTCCGATTTGGTAAGTCATATGGATACGCACACCGGAATGAAACCACATTCTTGTGAAGTGTGTGGCTCCTCATTTTCATGGAAGTCCAGTTTGGTGCTACATATGCGAACACACACAGGAGAGAAACCATATTCTTGTGAAGTGTGTGATTCTTCCTTTACGCAGCAGTCAGGTTTGAATGATCATATGAAAACACACACTGGAGAGAAACCATATTCTTGTGAAGTTTGTGGACGGTCCTTTGCACAGAAGTCCAATTTGGTGCGGCATATCCAAACGCACACTGGAAATAAACAATATTCTTGTAAAGTGTGTGGCACTTCATTTGCACTGAAGGAAAGTTTAAAGAGTCATAAGAATACACACAAAGGAATGAAACCATGTTCTTGCCAAGTGTGTGGCTCTTCATTTGCACAGAATGCACATTTAGTGAATCATATGCGAATACACAGTGGAGAGAAACCATATTCTTGTGAAGTTTGTAGTACTTCCTTTGCCCGAAAGTCATATTTAGTGCTACATAGGCGAACACACACAAGAGAGAAACCATATGCTTGTGAAGTGTGTGGCTCTTCCTTTACGCAGAAGTCAGGTTTGAATTATCATATGAAAACGCACACTGGGGAGAAACCGTATTCTTGTGAAGTGTGTGAATCCTCATTTTCACGGAGGTCAGATTTGGTGAGTCATATCCATACGCACACAGGAATAAAACCATATTCTTGCGATGTGTGCGGTTCTTCATTTGCACAGAAGTCAACTTTGGTGGGGCATATACGAACACACACGGGAGAGAAACCATATTCTTGTGAAGTTTGTGGCTGTTCCTTTGCACGGAAGACTCATTTGGTGCGGCATATCCAAACACACACTGGCGAGAAACCCTATTCTTGTGAAGTGTGTGACTCTTCTTTTCCACAAAAGTCACATTTATTGGTCCATACACGAACACACACTGGAGAGAAACCATATTCTTGCGAAGTTTGTGGCTCTTCATTTGCAGTGGTGGCAAATTTAAGGAGTCATATGCGAACACACACTGGAGAGAAACCATATTCTTGTGATGTGTGTGGCTCTTCATTTGCACAGAAGCCACATTTGGTGAGGCATATGGAAACACACACTGGAGAGAATCCATATTCTTGCAAAGTCTGTAGCTCTTCCTTTTCACGGAAATCAGGTTTAATAAAACATATGCAAACACACACTTGACAGAAATCATATTACTGTGAAGTGTGTGGCTTTTCCTGAAGTCAGTTTAGGTGAAGCATATGTGTACAAATACTGGGGAGAAACCATATTATTGTAAAGTTTGTGGCTGCTTCTTTGCACAGAAATCACATTTGGTGCAGCATATATAAACGCACACTGGATAGAAACCATATTCATCTGAAGTGTGTAGCTCTTTGTTTTCACAATGGGCAATATGCAACACAAACTGTATGTGGCTCTTCCTTTTGACAGAAGTCACAATTTTGCCAACATTGAACACATACTGGGGAGAAATTAATCTTTTAAAGTGTGTGGATTTCTACAAGAGTCACATTTGAGAATGCATCAGTGAACACATACTAGAGAGATACCATATTCTTGTGGAGGATGTGAACCCACAATTGAGAGAAACTATTTTTGTGATGTTTGAGGCCCTTTCGTTTCACTGAAGTCAAAATCTAGTGGGGGGATGCATATTCTTGCAAAGTTCATGGCTCTGTCAATGTTGTGACTAGCTGCTGGCCGATGCCTATATTTAGACAGCAGGGTATCTTAACTCCACATAATATGCCATGTTCATCTGTCTTTGACAATCCACAAGAACTAATGTAGTGAAATATACTCTCTTTGTGTGTTAGTTTACTACTAGGAAGAAAGAGGGTACGTTACTGGAGATATGTCAAATTAGCCATTAGGTTTTGCACCAAGTGGGAATGTTATATCACTGGGTCTAATGGCTGAGAGAAGTAAGGGAAGGAAGAGAATGTGTTCGATCAATCAGCTTTGAGTATTTTTAGGGGTGCGCCATCTATTCAAATCCAGAGTCAGTTGGATTGGTGCTAAAACCAGAAGGATCAACATCTCTGCAGTCCACTCCTCACCCATCAGGGTGCAGGAGAGGGTGGGGGGAAGAAACAAGGTTAGGTCTACTGTGTTTGCTAGCAGGCTGAACCTAGACAACTACAAGAAACATCAAAAAGAAATGCATTTTTGGAGAGCCACAACCCGGATGTCTTCTGCATATTGACATGTGCAACTGGTTATGGTACATGTCTTTATTTGGTGCCCGTGGGATTTCAGGATATCCTATTCAAAAAGCCTTTGAACCTAAATTTCAACCACTGGAAGAAAATCCACAACGTGAATAGAAAAATCCACTAAACATGATGCAACCACAACCTAAGATGGCGTCTTGGAATTTGAGCAAGAACAGATGACAGACCAAAAGACTCCTTCAATACTTTCAATAATACTCATGCCTACAAAACGCTTGCAAGATGTTGAAAACAGACATTACGACTACTGAAGCCTCTTTAAGAGATTCAATTTAATAATGCTCATGCCTACAAAACGCTTGTTCACGTTATAACAATTAAGATATTGAAAATGGCCTAAGCAGCCATAACATGTACATCAGAAGACAGAACTACATTCATAAAAACCTTAGTTTTAATTTTAGAATTTTAATATTTATAACGTCTAGAACAGTGAAATTGAAAGTAATTTTCAATATGTATCATTTTCATAGTTTGTTGTTACTTTCTTTCAGTTTTTGGACATTACAATAAAAAAAGAGAAAATATTTTTTGTTGTCAACAGCGACTTTTTTTATATTCCCCAACTGAAATTGTTTTTTCCTTTGGTTTCTTAACAGCAACCTAACAACCGTGAGTTTTGTGCTATTTTTTTCTTAAGAGTCAAAGTTAAATGAATTGGTGTAATTGTTTTGTTTATCGTTTGTTGAACTATTTTCTTTTCAACACTTTTTACTGTTTTTCAAGTGTGATCGGCATGTGTAATGCACAACAGGTAAAATTTGTAATTTACTGGAAATACGCTTCTTGGTTTTTGACTGAAACATTAACTAATTTGGCGGGAGTTGGAAGTACACACATTTCGAAAAGTCATGTTAGGGACGAGTTTGCTCCCTGGAGAAGTCTAAAATGGTCTCTGTTCATATATGTATTTTATGTATGTGTTCAAAAAAGAAAGGTAGAATATGGGCAGGAATGTTATATCTGAATATTTTTGAAGACATAGATGTGTATCACATGCACCTTGCTTACTGAAGAACTCTCCAGCTGACTATACCCACGTGTAGTTCCGGTTCAAGGTTAACAATCTGGCTTTACTTTTTTTGCACAACATTTCAATCAAAATAAGTATCTGGCTCATTAAAAATTAGAAGGTTAGGTTTAAATTTTTTTTAATGGGTAAATTTTCTATCAAGAAGTGAACTTAAGTTAGTAAACAATTCTATAAATTAATTTGTGAAAGTAGCATTTTTTACACTTTAAGCTGGAAACACTTTTTTTGTAGTTGAAACTTTTATGAAGGCTTCAAAAATAAACAGCATATCTTCCTGCAGATTTGTTTTATTCCATCATTCAACAACATGACATCTCCAACCTTTCTTTTTGTCACTGAGTGTCAACATTTTAAAACTGAATTTTCCTTTTTAAACATTTGAATATTCTTCTCATTTCTATTTATTGTAAACAAAAATGCAGATGAGACTTACTAATATGCTGCTTCGACAATTTCTGTCTGTGTAATGGTTCATTTTCCTGATACAGGACCTGCCTTAGCAATGTGGCTAGGTTTCCGATTCTGTTACTAAATCCTGGGGTTCATGGAAGGGCAATCTCGCCAGATATGCCAAAGGCTTTCACACTTGTAACAAGCTCTATTTTTGATTTCCTTGTCACAGTGATGAGCAAATGACCAAACTGGTTGCATACATAGCAACGTGCTAAGTGGCCAACTTTATGACACATGTAACAATTTGATCTGGTTTGTTTGGCCAATATTTTCTAGGTTCCTCACTACCCAAGTTTTGTATTAAAAAATCACATGACCAAAGTTGCCATATCGGGTGCTATCACATTTCAAGTTACAAAAATTATAGTTTAAAACCATCTAGAGTGAAATATATAAAGCCTACAACTGTTTCATTTTTTTTTGTTTTGGTGGGGTCCCCAAAAAAAAAAAATGAAACAGTTTGGAGTAAAACGTAATTGGGGAGTAAAAATCATATTTATGATGAACATTTAAAAAAAGTAACAATTAAGATTCGGTTTAAACTTATTTTTTGTGTCTGTTAATTCTGTAATGACAAGCATCCTAATATTTGAATAGCAAATAAGTAATGTTATGTGCTTCATGAAGGTAAATAGTAGTTTGAAATAAATGCAATGAAGTTCTAGGTATGTGACCAAAATACAAAAGAACATAGCTGTTTGAACATTCCCTAATAACAAATTCTAAATGTTACTTTTTGTTAAGCATTTAAAATGCATTCTTAGGAAATTATAGTCTAAAACCATCTAGAATGCAATATCAAAAGCCTACCAGCGTTTTATTTTTTTAGGGGTGTGGGTGTTGAGTAAAATGTAATTGTTGGAGAAGTTTGCTTACCGAACATAAATTCAAAACATGACGGGTCGTCAACCACTCAGCCTAACTTTGCTTCTTCTCTTTCACTACCATTACTATCACTCACTCCCAGCATTTCTGTGTATGTATGTGTGATTAATCGAATTCGACACCCTGTACAACATGTTATGCCCCCTCATGTTACTTTTACCATCCTTGTGAGTATTTCTACAAGGTTTGATTAAATTCCATTTAGGAACCTTAGAGGAGATATGGAACAAAAAACATACCGCTTTGGTCATGTCCTTAGTGAAGCTTAGAATTGATGATAATAATGGCAGGGACGCAAAATGAATTAAATACAGCGAGGTAGAGGAACAGGAATGGGCCAACATAGACGTTGAGGAAGTAAAACAAGCTCTCAGAAAATAACAAAAATGGAGGAGATAAGGTACATAACTTCTGGCTAAATGTTCTTCCATCTATGCACAAACCATTAGCAGATCTGTTCTCTAATGTCACCAATAACCCAAGGCATTACTTATCTACTCCCCAAAACTGATGACACTACCAATAACATTTATCCACAACATACAATATACTTACATTGATCTTAACTGAAAGAAAAACTTATCAATTCCTTGAAACTAATAACATACACCCTGAAGAGCAA
>VCCN01003451.1:475080-490992 GCA_006491835.1 Architeuthis dux | reverse complement strand
TGTTTACCATTTGTCAATATAGCCCATATCCTAATTCCTGGCTTAACAAACACATTATATATACACTACATGATCTTGAATATACGGTTTAAACTTTATCTATCTATCTATAGGCGTAATATTGCTTCAATCAAAGATACACAGAATAACGTTAGATTTGAATTTAAAAATAATAATTCCAACTTCCTGTAGAACTTGGCCTGGTGGATTTGACAGGCGAAAAAAGATATTGAATAATTTCTCCTTAATCTTGAAGAAAAAGAGACAGAAAAAAAGATTTTTCCTTTTAATTCATTCAATTAATTATTCTTTTGTTATTATTTGCTTTATTTTGTTGTTTTGTTTTGTGTAATATTAGTACGAGTAAAGTTGTAATGTTAGCCATCATAGCAGCAGGTGAAGATATGAACAGCATCAGTTTAATGAAGAACAAAGGCTTGTTAACATAGAAATAACAAGGATATTTTTTGTAATTTTGTGTTGTTTACTCTTGGTCACTTTTGCTCACCCTAACCAAGACTTTTCGGCCACTTTTCACATCAAAGGGTTAGTAAGACGGGAGTTGTTTATGCCACAGAGTCAAGTATATAATAAAAATAAAAGAAACATAACATCTTTAAAATGAAGACTAAAATAGCTAAAAACGCAATAAGAGAGTTAAGATGACTCATAGGAGTTAGGAACAAATGGAATAACAGAGATGTCACAAGTCTGTCTGCATTCGGGATGACCTACCTTAACCTAGTAGAAGTTATGCTGGCCCTAATCAGAGTCCCAAGAGAAGGCAATTGGATGCTACACCTTGCCGCTATTAGACAGATGATCCCATGGTGCTTTGTCCGGTTTCACCCATACTACTACCAGAAATTGATAAGTTTGCGCCTCTCACAAAAGTAAAAGGTTTAAATGGTATGATATGATTGCGCCCCCAGAGCTCAGGCGCCCCCACACCGCAGTTGCGGGTCTAGCTGTTCCCATGTGTCGCCTCTACTACTATGACTCAGCTACCAATAGAACAAACGTTCACCCAAGGGGTATTTGCAGTTCAAATCGGCAGCCACAAACCGGTTGGGCGTATACCCGTTGATCAAAAATAGATTATCTGGACACCCAAGTACAGATATTCTTTATAAAAAAACACTTCTATACACACAAGTAATCTCAGATACTTTTAGCTACAATGCTCGAAATAACCACTTAATCTATAATACGATACTCATTAGAGACACAAAGATGGAAAAAATGCATAATCTTTTCGGCTCCAATTATCTTTGGAAGGTTGACAAATACAAAATGTTAAGCTAACATTCCGGCAATTTACACCCTTACCATAGACCCTTTTCAATAAAAAGGGTTCACAATCTAGTCTTTGTCAGATTTCTCGCACGTCAATCTATGCGTAGATATGAGGTGTGTTTCTCTATCCATATAACCCTCCTCGCATCCATTTAGATACGTACGTATGCGTACATACATACATACATACATACAAACTAACGCACAACTTCTACCAAGCAACGCATATGAACACTCTCAATCACATAGGAATTACATGCACCTTTATCAACCTTTACATCTTCCACCAACATTAAGGAACTTTATTCCATAACTACGCATGCAACTTTATTTCTTTCTTTTACAACTGCAAAAAGAGACTAAGGAATACACCTTTCTCTCCTCACTTGACTTATTAAATCATCAGCAGCACAATCCAGTAGTACTGTTATTCCACTTAATGCTATTTCTACCGCTACTACTATTGTTTATATCGTTTCGTTTCTACCCAAACTAAGAATTTAACTTAGTATTAAATGTTAACGTAGTAGGGTTTAGTTTTAAGGTAACCAGTGGAATCAGATAGAATTACACCTAATTAACTTAACTCACTATTTAACAATACCAGCTTAGCGTTAGAGTTAACTAGCTCTTCTGACAGACCAATTCGCTGGTGTAGTGAGTTCGATCCTCATTTGTTACCCTGCACTTGTGGCCGGGTGCCGTCTGAGCTATGAATATTGATATACATAACAAAAATGGAAAAGCTGTTAAAAACCAAAGCAAAATCGATCGTTACAAAAGTGTGTCATACCGAAGAAGAATACAGATGATAACAGCAATACAGGTTTCACCCACTATCCGAAAGTAGAGTTTCTATGAAACCTTTCGTAAGCCGAAATAGAGTAAAGCGAAGAAGCAATTACAATTAGATTATGTGGGAAAGATATCTGAGCGTTTCCGGACCCCAAAATAACCTTCTATGTCTGCCAGTTTTAGGCTGGGCATAATACCCTTACGAGTTCTCTTGGGCTTTTTTGATACCTTGGAACATATTTTTGTTTATAACCTTTCAATGTTCAATCTTGGTTCAATATTTCATCGATTTTGAACGTGTCCTAATAATATTATTCTTTGGTCCAAATTCTGTCAATTTTGAAACTGTTTAAGTATGTTAAAATAAACGTTTTCCAATGTATCGGATACTGTAGTAGAGACCGAAGGCTTATCATATATGTATTACATTCAGCTTAGTCTGGTACAAGGCCACAATTGTGAGACTGCCCGTGAGGAACACACTCACTCCACTTGCGAATAGTTTGCGAGACTAGCTTACTATCACTCTACGGAAAGCAAACGTTACTTACTGGATATACATTTCAATAGATAGATAATTCTTTCTTTTTTCTGTGTAGCAACGTTCGTTCAAGGTGACGTGTGTTCCCCCCAGGGCAATAGCACTAACTGTATCTCACGTCCGATCGTCGAAGCGCACATAAGCTATAATTCAAAGGATAAATTGTTGTAATTCTAGAAACATCTAAATACAATTGAAGAAAATCACAGTGTGCGTGCATGTACTGCGATTACTCGACAATTGGAAATTGTACGGAGTTGACATTCGCCAGATATATTAGTCAGCACACAAAGTATTGCAGTGTCGAGTTTGAAATTGTTTGGATCAACGGTTCTCGAGAAATGCAATGCACCGCGATTACTCGACAACTGTTTATTGTACAAAGTTGATAGTCGCCAGATATATTAGTTAGCACACAGGGCAGTGCAGTGTCGAGATTTTTTGGATCAACGGTTCTCACTAATATATCTTAATAAAATAAATAAACTTTAAAGATTATAGATCTTTTTACATATACATTATCTCCTTTGACTTCCGCTCTTTATAATTGTCTAAATCTAGATATAAAATATCTAAATTGGCAACACTGAAAAGAAGTAACCGCAATATTTCGAAGCCGTAGTTTCGTAAAATTATTGCAGACTGCCCCACACACAATAAAGTCCAGCCCCTTCCAAACATGCACCTTTGGTACGGGAACTGCCCTAGTGAATTAAATGTAAAATACACTTTTTGAAGATTGTGAAGCGCCATTCTTGTATAGAAAGAAAATAGACAAATATTGCTACTGATGTAGCAAAGCACTTTTCACGGAAAAGTCTGGAGTTGTAGGACTCTTAATTAAAAAAATATTTAAGTAATATTCTTTCAAAATTCGATAACCTCGTAATTTTGGCCTCCGTCCAGAACTTTTATCTTCAGGACTGAAAGAAAAATACCAAACTTTGAAGGTCTTGTTTGTATTTATCATCAAACAGCTTTTAATTCTTGGCAAAAACGTTTCTAAGTTAAAAATCAATTGTTGTTTATTTATTCCTTATAGTTTTCTATAACAAAAGTGTCTCTATTTTTCTTTCCAATTAATTCTAGCCAACCTCAGGGTCAGAAATATTGAAATAAAGTTGGGTGTCAATGCACAGAGAGGGAGTATTTATATTCCAATGCACAGAGGGGGAGAATAAGGCACGAATGTAGCAAGGAGGAGAATAAGGCAGTGTTACAGCGCGTATACTTTTTTCAAGCATATGCGCCTATCGTGTTAAATCGAGGGTTAAGGTCAAGCAACAAATTATACACCCGAGACGCGAAAAACGGATTAAAACGATATTAAAATAAATGTTTCGTACAGAATAAACAAACCGGGGAACAAAGAAAGACAAACTCAGGGACTTTTTGGTGTAATTGTAGTTTTATCAAACAATAAGACAGGAACCATTTTGGGGAGAGAAAATAGTCCGGTTGACCGTTGTAGGACATTCTGGGGAGATACAATAGTCCTATTGAGGAAAATCAAATAGTGGGGTTTCAAAATGTTCAACTGATTTAAAATGTTGATTTTGGTCCACAGCCTATAGAAAAGCAAAAGAAAGAAGAAGAAGAGCCTATATATCCTCGAAGATAAGATGATCGTGTCTCCAGCTCGTCGGAGTTAAACACCGCGTCAGTCCGCTAGGCTGCGAGAAGCAAACTTTCGTGTCTCCGTCCTCTTCACCGCTCTGGCGCTATTACTGTCTGTCTTCCCCCTTTCTTCCTTCCTCCTCCGCGTCGAATTCAAATCCCGGGGAAAACGGGATCCTCCTAAAATCTTTCCTTTGTCTTTCGCGCGCCAATTTGTTAACTCTCGGACAGACGAGATTATCCTGTATCCTTCCTCTGTTTACATTTGTTGTCGTTCCTCAGGGGACTTAACTCAGATGGACGACTCAAGAGTTATCTCCCTTCCATTCTCTTACAGGCAGAGTATTTATATTCCAATACACAGAGGGGGAATGAGGTACAGTATTTATATTCCAATGCACAGAGGCGGGAGTACGGGACTGTATTTATAATCGAATGCACATAGGGGGAGAATAAGGCACAGTATTTAAATTCCAGTGCCCAGGGCAGAGGGGGAGAATAATGCACAGTGTTTATATTTGACTACACGGAGGGGGTGGAGAATAATGCACAGTATTTATATTCGTATGCATAGAGCGGGAGAATAAGATACAGTATTTATAGTCCAATGCACAGAGGGGTAGAATAAGGCACATAATCTATATTCCAGTGCCCAGAGGCGGAGAATAAGGCACAATGTTTATATTCGAATGCACAGACTAAGAATATGGCACAGTATTTATATTCGAATGCAGAGAGGGGGAGAATAAGGCACAGTATTTATATTCCAATGCACATAGGGAGTGAATAAGGTACAATATTTATATTCCAATACAGGGAGGGGGAGAATAAGGTACAGTATTTATATTTCAATACACAGAAGGGGGAATATGGCACAGTATTTATACTCCAATACACAGAAGGGGGAATATGGCACACTATTTATACTCCAATGCATAGATGGGGAGAATAATGCTCAGTATTTATATTCAAATGCACAGAGGGAGAGAATAATTCCCAGTATTTATATTCAAGAGCACAGTAGTAAATCTATTCGTCTATAATGCCCATAGACAGGGTAAAAATCCCAACCATCTAAGCAACTGCCTAACCTAACCGTTTAAAGCTGAAATTGATACTTTCGGTCATGAGGATCAATTTAAGATCGAAAAACAATTCTAAAAATTACCAGAAGTCACATGGCTAATAATGTCATCAAAAGGGTCTAAATTATCTTTATCTGTGTAGGGCATAAAGGTTACAGTCAGATACACATTGCATATCTAGACAGAGATACGTGAGACCTATCAAATGCCAACATTTTGAAAAATTACAAAATGGCCTAAATTGTCTTTAAAATGTAGATATCTTCGGACATAAATGTCACAATCAGATACAAATTGCATATCTATATATAGCGAAGTAAGACCTGTAAAATGGCACAATTCTGAGAAATTATCAGGGGTCACATGATTGATGAGGTCATAAAAACCTGTACTTTCGTTAACATAACAATATCTTTGGACATATAAGTTATAATCAGATACAAATTGCATATCTGAATAGAGTGAAGTAAGACCTATCAGATAATGTATAGTTTGACAAAATATGGCATAGTTTCTAGTTTTAGATTATGACGTAATCATGTTTTGATGTTTTTTATCATCAGTCTTGCTACATAACGTTTGATCTAACAAAACTGCAAGTTACTGAGACCGATCTCGATGCTGAATGAAAACAACACATTTTGCAAGCATCTTTCTACAAAGAACCCGAATTATCCGTCTGCTTTCCTTCTTAATGAACTTTTTGAAAATGTAAAGAACATAGGCAACGGACAGGGGTTGTTAATACGTGCCAATGAGCACATATCTACATTACAGAAGAAAATAACCCAATAATCCTAGGAAACTATAATTTTCTTCCCAGCTGGAAAATATTGGTGAATCTTTGAAAATAAGCAAATGCATCTCTACATGGCTGCGGCTTGAGGGATGATGATTAAGCTAGATCGTTTGGTAGAATGGTCCGATGACAGTTGCAGAGTTCATCTGAACGAGGGAAACAATGACATTTAACTCATAGTAGTTATGGAGCTTGTCATTCATAGAATGACCTGCAACAAGGAAGTTGCAAATATGCTGCACAACTGCAATCACGCCATTTCTTATCAAGACATAAGAACGCAAAACTTGGCATGGTCAAAAAAACAAGGGAAATACATTAGTGATTGATTAATGAAACTAAGAGTTTAATAAATATGTAAACATAAAATATGTTGCCATAAAACGCTGGAAATATTTGCTACACCCTAAAAACTTGTCATATAAATCTTGTATGGGTGTCATTGCGTGTCTAACATCGGCTTAAAGACTTGACGATGATGCCTCCTGAAAACCATTACTTAATTATACTTACAAATAGATTCATCGTCGACTCTACACATATTTCTTTTGTATGGCATTTATGAATCAATTGTAAGGATCCCTGGGTTGTCATTGTGCCACTACAGATGACCCCCGCTTCACCCCATGGCCAATAACTTGACTGTTTCTAATATTACCAGGTCATAATGTTGCTTTGGTGTGGGTGGGAACAGGGGCTATTTTTTAAATTTCTGTGAAAATTGCGTGAATGTTAATTGCAGGCTTAAATTTGATCAGCCAATTTGATTGAGGCAGAATTGTTGATTCTCTGGGAAGATCAATAAAAGATTGAATTATGAATCATTTCTTGTCTCCAAAATCGATTGATATTACAAAATTACTGAACATGTTCTAAAAATATAATTATCAAGTGCAGAATTATGATGGTAATTATGTTGTTATTGTTTATTAGAGATCATGCTGTTCTGGACAGATGCATATGTTGACTTAAGGTTTAGCGACTCAGGAAAGCATGATCAAAAACAAGTTTGAGCTCCAGTCACTTTTGCATCTTCGGGATAGACATGAAGCCAACCGTCAGGCAACAATTTCCATTGCCAGTCTTCCTAAGTTTATGTTAAATTTTGAAAAATATGACCAGATTTAACTTAGCAAGGTCTTTCTGTTAATACCCACCAAAAGCGAACGACCATCATTTTAAAGTACAGAAACCTAACAAAAAAAAATCAACTTACATTTCCTTTTTCTTGTCGATTAGTCAGGTTGTCATATTTTGCCCAAAGATGGGGTTAATGATGTCTAAAGATTGAAATAAGAATGAATTTGCAATACAGGGCATAGCTCATTGTGGGGACAACCTGCATTTTCGGTAAGAAAAGAAAACACAACTCAAGGTTGTGTTTTTCTTTTTCAGGCTTCTGTACTTTAAAATTATGGATGTCAGCGTCCGGTGGGGACTAATGTAGATAATCTAATTTAGAAAATATCACGATTAAAATGACGAAAAACGGACTTTTCAGTTAAATAGAAACATACACTTCCTGCCTCCCATTAAATGGAATGTATTGTGGCTGAATTAATTACATATTTACCACCAGTGTCAAAGATCGTTTGAGACCATTGATCTTCTAGGTAGATTGATGCAACACAATCTTTTAACACCTCTTTCCACTCCATTGCAATCTTCCTCTTTAAATAGATTGCCTCGTATCTGAATTACGTATTTATAGTGTCAAAGGTTAGTGTCCTTGACCATCTAAAAGCCAAGATATCAATTGCTGATTTTCTATCTTTCTAAACCCATTTTCCCTGATGCTATACTACAGTAGACTTTGTAAATATCAATGTTTAAAAGATGATTGATTGTGTTTTCAGAAACGAGTAACAGTTAACTATTAAAATAACCTTAGGATAGGAATTAACAATTTTGTATACAATGAATTTGGTCATGTAAGTTTAAATGAATTGTGATTGTATCGAGTCTTCCCAGTTGATCGTGTTCAGGGGCCATGACTCTTTGATATCAGGTTTTTATTGAATATTTAAAATATACAGAAAAATACATAGAAGATAAAATATTTTAACTGAAATGTGATTCACAATATGCAATTTTATATTTTACAGCAACAGACAAGTTTGATATCACTCCAAACATAATCACTTTAGGAATCATCTATTTAATAATGGTAATATACTTTGGTAATATACATTGATTTTTTTCAAGAGAAAATGTCCATAAATTTATCTTTTTCAAAGAAATATTAATATAAAATGTATTGAAGCCATTTTGACTGAATTAGAGAAAATTGGTCCTATTATCTCTGTTCCTGTATTGAAGAAAAAAATGGTGGTATCCTGTCAAAAATAGTAAGATCTCCACATTATAAAACCTTTGGAAAACTTTTAAATAAGATTAAAGACACGAGATTACTTTATAGCCATTATACAATTGTTCTTACAACAATTTCCTTTAACCTTGTTGGAAGAAATGAAATAGAAGTAAAGACTATAATAAATGTTATAAAAGTGAGAAATTGGTCATTTTGGAGGTTTAAAACATCTTTGCAAAATGAAGGGCTCTTATTTGAGATTTAAATTCACTTTCAGAAAAATTGAGGAAATTAACTTTGTACAAAATGAAAAATAGAAATAGTAAACCCCCCCACAAATATGAATATTTGAAGACTAAAATAACATAATTTCAGACATTCATTAGCTTTTATTATTCAGTTTTGACTACTATCAACCTGTATCTCCATTCTTTAGCTGTTTTATTTTTATTGCTGAGGGCATCAGTCTACGGCAGTGATTCATTTTTGATAGAGAAAATTGTCCCCCCCCCCACACTTCCAAAATCCCCATGTGAGGACAGGCACTGCAGCTTTTTTTCTAATAAATATAACAAAACTTTCAAATTGTTTGTGCATGTCTTTATTTTACTAAACCATCTAAACTTTCATCTTCATCACTGTCAATGTAGCAAGGAATTACATGATATAGTAATAAGGAATATTTTGAATTATGTTATGAAGAAATCAATGAAGGCTTAAATTTGTTGATCACCGAACTGAAAATATTAACAATTATTATAATAGAAATTTCTGCAGGGAGAAATGTTCACATTACCCTCACTCCAAATAATAGATAGGGAATATTGCTGTAGTGTGGATAAATTTAAGGCAACAGTATAAATTAGCCAGCATAGATATCTTTCCTTGGCAGAGAAAGAATTGGTGAGCATCCTCACATATGAAAAATATGGAATCACAGGTTTACTGCAAGGTCCTTGGAATGAGCTGAGCTGATCAGTATATTTCCCAAAGATGGATCATAGAGTTAAACACAAAGAATGCTGTATGAAGTAGTGTCCATGCTGATAATGGAATCACATGTTTACTGCAAGGTCCTTGGAATGAGCATTTCCCAAACAAACTAATTCCTTTCTCTATGGATCATAGAAATAAACTTGAAGAGTTGTCCAAAACATAGTAGTTATAACGAAAATAATACATTCAATGATCTGAAGAACACTTGACTCAAAGAAGGTAACCCAAGTCACAAAATTCTATAAATATTATCTATTATTTGAGACATCAATGGCTTAAAAGGTGTCTAAAATAATTGCAATGAATTTTAACACTTATAATGGTATTTTCATTAGGGAATGTGAATATTTAAAATTATATTCACCCACTCAAGTGTTTAATCTTTATACGTATTTTATGAGAATATAGTTTTTATTAAATCTTTTTTCAGATATGTATGTTGAAGCTGAATTGTTTGTAAATGAAAATTCAAAAACTTGAAAAATTGCTTTCAAGTGGGAGTTCCTGAAAACGAAAGATCCACATGCTATAGATGAATCCCTTTTTTCCCCAGTGTGATTATTATACTTTAACATGTGGTCAAAGAGAGAACTTCAAGCTTAACATAAATATGGCTTTTCTGTATTGTGTATTTGCATATGCACCAACAAATGTTACTTCTGTGAGAAAAGGAAAGCCACACCCTTCTAGAGAATATGGTCACAACATTGACTTTACAGAAAAAGTAGAGCCATACACCTCGCAAGTATATGCTTTCACCCAGTGTTAGATTTTGACTTCAGTAAAAACAAAGGACTACACACTTCGCAAAAATATAGGTTCTTGCATGCCCCACATCAGTAGACTTCTATGCAAAAAAGAGCCACACTCTCCACAAAAATATGGTATCTCTTCACTGATGTATCCTCAAATTTGACTGTGGAAAGAAAGAGCCACACACTTCACAAGATTATGGTTTCTCTCCAGTGTGTATTTGCATAGGGACCAACAAATTCACAATATTGTTTCTCTTCAGTGTGCCTTTGAATAAGCCGCACCAAATATGACATCTCTACTGAGGAAAAGCCACAAACTTCACAAGAATACGGTTTCTTTCAACATGTCAGATCAAGTTTGACTTATCAGAAAAGGAAGAGCCAAACACTTCACAAGAATATGGTTTCTCTCCCATGTGTGTTCGCATATGTCGCACCAAATGTGACTTTCGGGCAAAGGAAAAGCCACAAAATTCACAAGGATATGGTTTCTCTCCAGTGTGTGTTTTCATGTGCTCCTTCAAACCGGCTTTCTGCGTAAACGAAGAGCCACACACTTCACAAGAATGTGGTTTCTCTCCTGTGTGTGTTCGCATATGCCGCACCAAATGTGCTTTCTGTGTAAATGAAGAACCACACACTTCACAAGAAAATCGTTTATCTCTAGTGTGTGCATTCATATGCTCCATCAAACCTGACTTCCTTCTAAAGGAAGAACCACACACTTCACAAGAATATGGTTTCTCTCCAGTGTGTGTTCTCTTATGCTCCATCAAACCTGACTTCCTGCTAAAGGAAGAACCACACACTTCACAAGAATATGGTTTCTCCCCAGTGTGTGTTCTCATATGGCCCAACAAATTTAACATTCGTGGAAAAGAAGAGCAACAAATTTCACAAGAATATGGTTTCTCTCCAGTATGCCTTAACATATGTCGGTTCAAGTTTGCCTTAGCACGAAAGTAAGAGCCACACACTTCACAAGAATATGGTTTCTCCCCAGTGTGTTTTCGCATATGTAGCACCAAATGTGATTTTCCAGCAAAGGAAGACCCACAAACTTCACAGGAATATGGTTTCTCTCCAGTGTGTGTTTTCATATGCTCCTTCAAACCTGACACCTGCGTAAAGGAAGAGCCACATACTTCACAAGAATATGGTTTCTCTCCCGTGTATGTTCGCATATGTCGCACCAAATGTGACTTAACAGCAAAGGAAGAGCCACAAACTTCACAAGAATATGGTTTCTCCCCAGTATGTGTTTTCATATGCCCCCTTAAACTTGCCTTCGATGCAAATGAAGAGCCACATACTTCACAAGAATATGGTTTCTCTCCCGTGTGTGTTCGCATATGTCGCACCAAATGTGACTTTCCAGCAAAGGAAGAGCCACAAACATCACAAGAATATGGTTTCTCCCCAGTGTGTGTTCGAATATGTAGTACCAAATTTGCCTTCTGTGCAAATGAAGAGCCACACTCTTCGCAAGAATATGGATTCATTCCTGTGTGTGTATGCATATGACTCATCAAATATGACTTCCGTGAAAACGAGGAGCCACACACTTCACAAGAATATGGTTTCTCTCCAGTATGTCTTTTCATATGCCGAGCCAAATTTGACTTCTGTGAAAATGAAGAGCCACACACATCGCAAGAATATGGTTTCATTCCTGTCTGCATATCCATATGACTCATCTGTAAGAAAAAAAAGAAATTAAATTTAAAAGAGGACATAGAAATTCAAGAAATTAAGTAAATTATATAAACATTATATTTAATATATATAAAGGGCTCAGGCTCATCCAATATGTTATACAAAAATCCGATATAAAAATTATGTTTTTACATTATGTAGAAATGGATTTAATAAAACTTTCCTTATTTATTCATTGATTATTGAGTTTATTTAGGAAAAGTTCATGGACTCTCAATAAAATCACTCTTAGAATTGAAAGGTTATCAAATTTTTAAATAGATATATCACTGGAGAATTTAAATTTCTTTCTAAAATCAATCCGTTTCAGTTGTAAAAATATATTGCAGAATTATTTTTAATGCTTCTTGGAAAGTCTCAAATATTAACAAATAATGCTGTTTTAGTAATCTAGAAATTAGTGATATTTTCACAAATTGGTACAACCCAAGGTGACCAAAGAGTTTTTGTATGTTGTCTTTCTACATGTATTTAGTTTATATTTTGATATGATAACTGTGCTTATCTTGAAGCTTTATGTTAATTCTGTAAACTAACTTAGCCTCATATAAAACTAGAAAGCCCTGAGAGACCGCTTTCCTCTGTCAACAGATGTAATTGTGCATGGATCCTCCCAAAAACTTAATCACTTCTCCCTTAGCCTATTGCCCACCATTCCACAAAATTTCATTGACTTTTATGTAGATATTGTAAGGAGAGTCATGAGCATATACATAAATGTATGAAAATAAAATGGAAAAAATATTCCTGGATCCACCCTAAAATTTAACGAATTCTTCTTTACCCCATAGCACACCCTTTCATCCTAATTCATTAAGAATCTTTGGAGATATTTTGTAATTGAAGACAGCTAGCTAGGACACAGGGAAAATAATTATGTATGGATCCGCTCCAAAATGTAATGACTACTTTCGTAGACTATTGTCCACTCTTCCACAAATTATATTGAAAATCATGGACATTTTTTGAGGTATCGTGATGACAGAAAGATGGAACAGTCAGGACTAAATAAAACGCTCCAATCTGAAATTTGATACTGTTCTTTTTACATCTGTCTGTCCACATCATATCGCCAAAGGTTCCAAATGAATTTTGTGGATGGGTCA
Source organism: Architeuthis dux (assembly GCA_006491835.1). Classification (NCBI taxonomy): domain Eukaryota; kingdom Metazoa; phylum Mollusca; class Cephalopoda; order Oegopsida; family Architeuthidae; genus Architeuthis; species Architeuthis dux. The sequence goes on along the minus strand of VCCN01003451.1, from coordinate 477,975 downwards.
GCAATAGGCTATGAAAGATGTGATAACATTTTGGTGTAGATCCATGTAAAATAGAGCATATCGAAAATTAAAAACCAAAGGAGGTTTTCTGATGTATGTGGCCTAGGCCACACCTTGTGCGTTCCTGAATCCAGACACCAGAAATAGCATAACTTCTGAAGTAAACAATATACAGATACAAATGAACACATTTTTCTATACAATTCTGACAAGAATTTCATAAAAATGGTTATTATTAGGATTCAAACACATCTTGACTCTATTTCAGGACAAAAACAGCAAAGAATTGTTGAGAAAGCTGATATGTTTTCAAAAATAAACTAGATATCAACAGTTTGACCTGTAATCTTTTTTCTTAATCTTGTATGTGCCTACTTTAAGATTCTACTTGGTAAGAGACTGAAATAATGTCTGATGGGGTTTATTTCAACCATATATTACAGTGAAACAGTAGGATGCAACCAGAAAGGAAAAAACAAGAGAGCAGTTTTCTTTATTCAATAAACAATAAAATTCATTCACAAAGATTAATAACAAATTCCATAACTGTCAATTGAATATCTTTTTAATGTATAAAACAGAATAAAGTAAAGAAAAGTCAATGGTTCTCTTGAAAAATGAAAAGATTTGTATGCAAATTCGCTCTATATAGCGAAATTATAGTATTCCCATAACATTTTAATTTCTCTTTTTCAATAATATGTCTTCCTTTGGCAGTACATTTCAAACAATTTTCATCTCTTTGAAAATGTGGCGGGGATCATTCAAAATTGATGGTTTGCATTTGATATCAAACTACATTGGGTAGTTGAGTAAAACCATATGTTTCACAATCAAAAGATCCTTTTTTATAGCGGCGGTAAGATTCTGGTTGTAGTTGTGAGCCAATGTGAGTAGTGACTGGGCCTGGTTTCAAACTCAGTAGATGTTTGTCGATTTCTCCTTCAATTATCATCTTCACAAATCTGTAACCACACTTTTTATCATTTTATCATGTGGATGATGTCATCCGGCAGTTGTTGAAGCTCTACCCATGTGTCATTGATGCGTTTGAAATTCGGATTGAAATCAAGTTTTTTGTTGGCATTACAAATTGCTGTTTCTAATACACCAACATAGGAATTTTTAGAAAGAGTTGGAATATTTATTTCTTGAATATGATTGCGCAGAGGAAGTTTATTAGTATTCAATTTACAAATATTAATAAGCACTCTGTGATTTGATTTGACTTAAAGGAAATAAATAATTCCAACTTCGCAACCAGTATTCATAGGTATTTGTCGTTACCAATAACAATTTTTGAATAAAAACTGTTTTCAATGAGGAAATCCCAAATTGTGTTGATTATCGTTTGTGCATCTTTTGCTTCTGGTGTCATGTGACTGAGGTAGACGAGAGTCACATGTTCCTCAAGTAGTGTAGAAGGAATTGCTCTTTCTGAATTTTGTGTTTCAAAACATACTGGAAGTTAGCAGATTCTTTTTTAGTTGATACCAACATCGTAAAAATTGATGATGATGAGTAATCTAGGACAGAAAAGACTTAATTATTTGTCAGAATAAAGGCTTTAGACTTAAATAGTGTTCCAACAGAGAAGATTACAGGACAAACAGTCAATATCTAGTTTATATATGCAAACATAAGATTTCTCAACATTTGTTTGCTTTTTGTAATACTGATTGTTTTAATGAATTTCTTGGTTCAAAACTGTATGGAAAAATGTGGGCATTTGTCTTTGTATGCTGTTTACATCAAAAGATACAATTTTCTATTTTTTCGGGGTCCATGTCCAGGTTCGCAATAGGTGTAATATAGGGTTAAAATTAAGCCTATCGGACATTATTTCAGCTTGTTACCTGGCAGAATCTTAAAGGATTAAGAGAAAAGAATTACAGGACAAACAGTTGATATCTAGTGTATATATGGAAACATATCATTGCATTTCTCAACATGTTTTTGCGTTTTTAGCTGTTTTTGTCCTGAAATGTGTTTGAATCCTAATAATAACCATTTTTATGAATTTCTTCAGTCAGAATTGTATAGAAAAATGTGTTCATTTATCACTGTATGTTGTTTACCTCAAACTTATGTGATTTTCAGTGATCAGGTACAGGATTGAACAAGGTGTAGTATACACAAAACAAAAATGTGAAATGCACCAAATGCACTGTGTTTTGTAAGTTCACCTTGGGCTTCATTTTTGCCCCCACGTGATAAAAATTCCTTCGGTTAATGCACCCTAATGCACAATTACCCCCTACATCACAGCTATCAGGTCACACAGTGTTTCATTTTTAAAACAAGGTTTCATGACATTTGATTGTAAATAGCTCAAAATGACTTGCTCTGAGGCATGTGATTCTTTTGCAAACTTTACTCAGCATGAAATTGCCTTTCCAACGATATACAATATGCCCATATTTGATGAGAGAAAAAGGTTTTCTGACTAGGGCACCACAGTGAAAATCCACCAAAAGTAATTAAGCTACAAGGCTGAAGAGGTTATTATATTATTTTTATTTATTTCATATTGACCCTATTAACCTTCTGGTACCAAAATCTGGATTCGCTGTGGATTAAATGTATGAATAAACCAACAATAGTAGTTTGCCATATATATATAGAAGAATCTTTCAATTGTTTTTGTTAATTACAAATATTATACAATCAGCATATATGGAGGCCACATTCTTCTTACATAATTAATAAATTATGTAATTAAAAAAAATCTAACTAAGAATTAAAATAATCCTCAGATGATTTGATGAAAAATAGCTTCATGATGGCTCAATTGAACTACAAGAACTAAATTCCTAATTTTTGTTTAAAAAAAATAATACATACTTTGACAATTGGGTTGTTTTACCTTTTAGTACCTTTCAAAGATCATTGCAG
>VCCN01003451.1:390830-401272 GCA_006491835.1 Architeuthis dux | reverse complement strand
TATATATATATATATTTATGTATATTAGTATCATCTATTTATGTTAATAAGTGCGTATGCGCGCGTGTGTACATGCATGTGTGCGTGTAAATGCGTGTGTGTGTGTATGTGTATTTGAGACGTAAGTTAGTTGGAAAACGGAATCTTTTCCCATGGTTGAAGAAAGTCAAAGGTGAGGAGATGGCAATCTATCTCATTCCTTTTCCGTAGCCTCGTAGACTATATGTCGCTATCTGGTTAAGTGGTTAAGGTAACGTTCACGACTTCAGGTAGATACCAGCAATCAACGTGAAATGCTTAAAAAACGAAATATTCTTGCTTGGCTACGATCTTTGTAGTTTAGGAAACAGGAGATTTTAGTCAGTGAGAAAGATTCAGTTGGGTCTCGCATCGGAGACAACGTAGACTCCTTTTGTTCGGATCGCTAAGCCAAGATGGGAAGGGTGCAAGGAAGGAAAAGAGGGAGAGAGAGAAAGACAAGCAGAGTTTGAAGGGCTCATTTGTTAGTTAGAATATGGTACTAGCAGTAGTGATTTTCGCCCGACTTAAAAGTAAACGGTGAATACGATACAAGGTAAGCATAGTGCAACATTGATGCACATGTTAGGGTGCAGCTAATGCCTGTAAAAGTATTTTTTACGTATAAAGCCCGTCCGATGTTTTGGTATGGAAGTAAAGGAAATATCCCTATGTAACCTTTTCCGATGCGGTGTAGGTGCAGACGTCTAGTTTAATCTCTTGTGTTGAATCTTAATCCAAGCATCTCACAAATTTGAAGCAACACAAATTCTCAGATCGTTGTCATCTATGCTTACCGGTTCATTTCCAGTTGAAAACCTCCTGAACCACTTTTGAGCAGTACTGTCACTAACTTCAGATTCACTAAATGCTGTGCATGTTCTACGGGCTGCTTCCGCTGCTTTTGTTCCATGTCTGAATTTGTACTGTAGATGAACTCTCATAATCAACCTTTTGCTTGGCCTACCGATTTCACGTGTTAATATTGTAGGGATACAATTCTGAAGGTTATCTGGTAGTAGAAGATGTGCGTAATCTTCATATTGCTAAAATGCCAATGAACTGTTGCTATTCGAAAGTTTATCTTTTGGAAAGCTACTAGAAATTTTAAAAAACTCAAAATTGAAGGAATATTTGTTGGTCACCTGATATATAACAGTTTCGGATAAGTCCATAAAAGACACAGGTAAATTATCAGTATTCGATTAACATACAAAGACATTTGAGGGGTAAAAATATTTAACCCGTTGAACCCGTAGTAACGATATACTGGTACAACGCTCCGGCGTCTAATCACCGTAGTACCGGTAAACTGGTAAGAGCATGTAGCCCAATTTAAGAGGTGGTAAAATAGCTTGAAACATAGTATCCAGTCTAGTACTGATCCGTACCCTTAGGAATAGGATACATCTAATGGTTGCACCCGTTGTTTACATGTTTCTTGGAATAATTCGAAATGTTGTTGTGTCCGTCCGACGATGGATGGAGACAGCGATCAACTCAAATGTTCCGGAATGGAAATGAGGTGGGTAAGCTCGATGAGCATTGAAGAAGTGTTATCTGAAGTGGTCGAATTTGATGACGATGAAATGGTTTACAATGAAGATTATTCCAAGAGTGACCACGAGTCAGTGTGCACAGACAATGGTGATGATAGCATTGACAACAACGACGACCATGAGGATAGACCGAGGTATCAAATGAACAGGAGGCGTGTTGTTGGTAGTGCCGGCGATGCAGGAAAAGCCACGAACAATTTTGATCTGCTGGGGACGGGGTGGGGTCAGGGATAGTGCATCGCTGAGTGGTCAGGTCTCAGTGTTCAACGGGTCAGAATGATTAAAATATTCGCGAAACCCTTCAGTCGTTAATCGAATATTCATGACTTTCGTGGTTATCTGCATCATCTTTGTATGGAAATTGTCTGAAAAATATATATTATTCCCACTAACAACCTCAACCCCGATTAAAGATTTCTTAACGTTTTCTTTTAGGATTTATAGTTACTGGTGCATGACCTGTGGCTTCACTGACGGTTATCATAAGTGTACAATAACAGGATCGGCTGATGGTTTCTACTGATACTATAAGTGTGACAGAGATGGTAGGGAAAAGTTAGTTTGTTTAAAAAGAGTTTCCCACTCTTATTAAACAAACTAATTGTTTTCTACCGGGAGAACGGAGACACGGTTAATTTAATGAAAGGGTAGGGGATGATGGAAGCTACTGATAACATAAGTGAAATTCAACGTTTGACATTAAGAAAGATATTTAAGATATTCTAGTTTTTTAAAGTTTTTCCTGGGAGTGACCAAGTTAAGTAACATTCAAGGTTAAGTTTACATGAGAATGAAGGAAATTGGCATATGATGGACCCCTTTGAAGGACCTCTTCGGCTTAGATGGTTCAGAGTGACCTAAAGATTACCAACGCGGATACAAGAATTGGCGAACTGGGTTCGAATTTAGGCTGAGGCTACTTACGTTCACTTCGTACTGATGACCTTGAAAAAGGTATGAATCAACTTCTCCCTTTCGTAGATATCTTGACAAAATGTCTCGTCACTGGGATGCTACAATGATTGATGGAGAAAAGTGTGGACCAGGGAGCATTGAATATACTACTCTCCGATAACTAAATTGGCTGCACAGGCAGTAGCAGCAAAAAGCTGTTACCCTCATGGTGAACCTTGACAGGGATCAATAATAGGCTCTTCAGTTCAAAATCATCATACAAACTGCTGGCATTTATTTGTAACATTCCTATTCTCTTTGTTTATCTGGTTTCAGGAAGATCATCATCAATGAACAAATAAACATCCATGTTATTACCCATCCTTTATTCATTTGTTTGTTTATCAGATAAATCGATCTTTATTCTGTTCTCAAGTTCCTTCTTTTTTCTGATTCAACACAATTCCGGTCGATCGTCCACAAAAAACGTTGTAATATTTCCTTATTTTTTCCACTTTCCACTTTTCCGCGTAAATCATTGTTTTTCCCATAAAAGGAAGAGACGGAAATTGTCCCTTGATTATAAGACAATTATTTATTTTTCTATTTAAACATATCCCCCCTCCTCCTCCTCATCCTCCTCCTTCTTCTTCTTCAACAGAGATTATGCAAGAAATTACATCAGAAGAAAGAAGAAAATCGTTGCATGATGCATTTGTGTTCAGGTAATTTCGAGAGAATACAGTTGTTTACGTCTTAACGAACTAAAATATCAACATCTCTCGGATTCTCAGACATCTGACAGCTTCTTTAGAACCTGATTACTAAACTGTCAAAGAACGTTCTTTAATAAGCAGATTTGTAAGAATTACTTCCATTATAAAAATAATTGCAAATTAGGGGTACATATACACGCGCGCGTTACATAACAATATGAGTAATATATCTACGCATAGACGTATCTAGCAAAAACAAAAACGAGTAGCATGCATTTTTGTTTCCAAAAATTGACTTTTCAAAGTCAAAATCCATTGGTGTGTGTGGTGGGCCAGAGAGAGGGGGGTGTACGGTGGGCCAGAGAGAGAGAGAGAGAGAGAGAGAGAGTGAGGGGAGGTGAAAAAGCTTCGCACCTGACGAGATGACAAAGTATCGATTGTTTCCCAGAATGCAATAACAAAGACACACATAAAAAATAAGGACGTAAGCAAACCTACACAAATAAGTATGTAAGCCAAAAAGGTTTTTTTGTTTACCCACTTCTGAATCTAAAAAAATAATCTTATTTGCCCGCACGTTCGTCTTCAAAACGCATTTAGGTAAAAAGACAGCCCGTGATAAAACAGCTGACAACACTAAAAAGATACTTAAACGAGTTGACAGCCGATAACTTCTATCTGGTATCGTTATTTTCAGAGAAGGAAAATTGCTGTTTCACCATAAAGTATGTTTTTCTCGCGGAAAGAACACGTGACATACGCCTCGTAGAAGCCACTGGGGAAACCTTAAGACTAAGAATAAATACAAAAATAAGAGTGTGCGGTTATCAAGCTTTAGAACGAAAATTATTTGGTAAAAGCAAGAATAGGAAACCCAAAGAAAGATTTACAACAATTATTCTTTTGTAAAATATTTAGATGAATCAGTTTCACTATTATTATTTTATTACTAGTTTTACTCATTCTTATTTATGTTGCTTTTTTATAACAACATCCTTGGTTGATACAATCTTCATTATTATTTGGTATTATTAGTTTTAATCCATCTGATCGTTTCTTTTCATCACAACACTGAGTAGATATACTCTTCATTATTATTGTATTACATTGTTATTGACTTCTCAAAGTTATAGACATTTAGAACTGTACTCTTGAAATGAACCAATATATCTAAGCTCAGGGAATTAGACCACAATAATATTCAACCTAACTGTTAGGTACTACTTAAAATGGAAGAAGACAGCAGACACTAGGGGTTAAGGTTCAGTTCACAAATGGTTGCAGCAAAACCTAGTTCTACATTCAGTTCGTGTCCTCTTCAAATTCCCTGAACTTCTGTGTAACATGTCGTTATACTTATACATATTCATGTATATTAGTATCATCTATTCAAACTCATCTATTCAAACCCATCTATTCAAACTCCATAGGTTCACCTACAACAAAGTGCGGCCAGAGTAAGTTTATTACATTATGATAATAAATAGAAAGAATGAAACACTGAATTTGACCCAATAAGCAAGAATTCCCGACGGGTATGCTTGGAAATATCAAAACAAATTCGGCGACAATGCATTTACATATGTACACGTTTCTCTTCCGTGTATCTTTTTCCGATGTGGTGTAGGTGCAGACGTCTAATTTAATTGTTTGTGTTAAACCTTAATCCAAGCATCTGACAGATTTGAAGCGGATTAGATTTAACCCAACTTCTCTCAGATCGTCGTCATCAATGCTTACCAGCTGTCCATTACGAGGTGGATCTTAAAGGGACTCATTTCCAGTTGGAAAAACCTCCTGAACCACCTTTGAGCAGTACGGTCACTAATTTCAGCTTCCTTAAATGCTGCCCATATTCTATTGGTTGCTTCTACTGCTTTTGTTCCAAGTTTGAATTCGTAGAGGTGTCGAGCTTTCATCAACTTGTTGGTTGGCACGCCAATTTCACTCGTTGCTATTGTAGGTATACAATTCTGAAAGTTATCTGGTTGCGTAATTTTCATGTTGCCAATGAACTGTTGCTATTCGAAGGTTTATCTTTTTCCCAAAAGTGCAGGAATATTGTTTGGTCACCTGATATATAAGAGTTTCGGATAAGTCCAAAAAAGATACAGGTAGATTATCAGTATTCTATTAACATACAAAACCGTTGAGGGGTAAAAATATTTAAACCGTAGTACCAGTTTACTTGTACAACGTTCCGGTGTCTGATCACCGTCGTAGTACGAGTTAACCTATAAGAGCATGTACCTCAAGAGTTAGTAAAATAGCTCAAAGTATCCGTACCCTTAGTAATAGGGTAAATCTAATGGTTGCATAATATTTGTTTGTGTCCGTCCGAAGATGGATGAAGACGCCGATCAACCCAGCTGTTCAAAAGTGAAAAGGAGGTGGGTAAGCTTCATCAGCGGCACTGAAGAAGTGTTATCTAAAGCGCTCGAATCTGATAACGATGAAATGACTTGCGGTGAATAGGACTATCCCAAGAGTGACATCTTGTCAGTGTGCACAGATTGTGACAGCAATGACAACGACGACAATCATGAGGATAGACCGTGCGATCAAATGAACAGGGGGCGTGTCGTTGGTAGTGCTAGCAACGCACAAACAGCAGTAAACAATTTAGATCTGCTGGAGACATAGTGGGTCAGGAATAATGTTTATAGATATGTATGTTATGTTAAATAAATAAACATGCCTAAGCAAGCACCCAGCAGCCCCCATTCCGTTTCCGGTCCCAGAAAGCGGGACCGTAAGTAGGAACAGGGAAGGCTCAGTTCAGCTCAAGCATAGCTCTTATCAACATGTGTTCTTTTGTTTATCCATTCTTAACACGCTTAAACACGATTACGAATCAAAACGCATTCTAATCTTATACAGCTACTACAGATAGAATAACGAAGACACATAAACACAACAAGAACATTACAGTCAGGTCTCACGGTTCAACGGGTTACAATGATTAAAATATTCGCGAAACCTCTCAGTCGTTGATCAAATATTTATAACTGTCCTCTCGCAAATATCTTGACAAAATGTCTCGTCACTGGCATACCACAATGTTTGACGAAAGAAAAGCTGGGAGGGTGAGCACTTGTGTAAGCTACTCTCTTATAGCAAAAAGCTGTTACCCTCATAGTGAATCTTGACAGGGATCAATAATAAGCTCTTCAGTTCAAAGACATCATAAAAACTGCTGGCATTTATTTGTAACAATCCTATTCTCTTTCTCTTCATCCAGTTCCAGGAAGATCATCATCAATAAACAAATAAACAAATATTCATTTTTACCCATCCTTTATTTGTGTGTTTGTTTGTTTAAATATCAGATAAATGGTACTAGGGCATTTGCGACCTGGACAACTGCGTCCCTGGATATTTGCGTCCGGTGCTACTTATAAACAAACCACCGTCTCTTTCGCTCGCTATACTGAAAAGAGTCGTATTTAGGGTTTCTGATTAAATTACACCTTTTTAGGGATATAAATGTTTCTATTTTAGTAACTTTACAAACGCTTTCGTGAGTTTTATCGACATGAAGTTATATTGCGATTTGTCGATACATTCATTCAGGTGGGAGTCTTATTTGTAGTTTCAGTTTAAAATTACACCTTTTTAAAGATATAGTCTTCTATTTTAGTTACTGTACATAGGCTTTTGGTGATACTATTCCATTAGTAACCTTTCTGGTGAGTTTTATCGGCCTTATTCTGTGATTTCCTGAGTCTAGGGGATAGGAGATAAATAATATAATGATGGGAGTCTTTTTTAGGGTTTCTGATTAAAATCACACCTTTTTAAAGATATATTCTTCTATTTTAGTAACTTTACATAGGCTTTCGTGAATTTTATCGACATTATGCTGCGATTTGCACAGAGGAGATGTATCGCACTTTTGAAAAATCTTTGACACCCTAGTTTAAAAACACGATTACATTTTTTTTAAATATTCTTAAGCTTTTTCTTGGTTTTGCGAGGAAGAAAAAAGTCGAAAACTTAAAAAAAAAATGTTTCCCATTAATTAAAACGTTAAATTGGATGTTTTAAAAAGTAAATGTTATTGTTTACACTGTACTCTCGGCAAAACATTACCGAATGGGAGGAAGAGGATTTACTGAAGGGAGATTAATAATAACTGAAGGGAGTCTTATTTTAGGGTCAAAACCTACGAAAGCATATGTAATGTTGCTAAAATAGAAGGATATATCTATAAAAAGGTGTACTTTAATCAGAAGACTCTGTAGTCTTCAGTATATTATTTATCTCCCTTCGGTAAATCCTGTCATTAAACCGTAACAATTATTTATGCTGCTGCTGCTGCTAACCTATTACGGAACAAATGAAAGCAGAAAACTTAAACAGTATTTTCTTTTATCTAATTACAAAGGATATAATTTAGGGTCAGGGTTAGTAGTCTTTACTGTTAAGGTTGTAATTAACAACAATAACTTTTCTTCTTTTTTTTGGTAAAGATTTACGTGTTAGGAGTTGCGAATTCTCTTTTAGATGCTTTTAATCAATTAGACCCCACAACCATCCGGGATTTTTCCAGGTTTTACGAGGGGGGGTTCTATTTACAATGTAACTATAAATATTAAACTTTCCAGTTTTGCAGTGGATGAAAAGAAAAAATATAGTGTCTGTAAATGAAGATACTATTGATGGAATTAAGACCATTATTAAATATAACTCCATTATTAAATGTATCTGACTCCATTGGTATAAAACATAACAAACAATCGTAGCGTTGTGATCACTATAGTACGGTAAGGTAATAGTAACTGCGGTAGTAATAGTACTACGTGCCTAGTCTGCCCGTACGTAAGGCTAGCATGCTTGATGACTCTAGAGAAAGAATGGGTAATGTTAACGATATGCGTAAGAAAGATCTTTCTTTCTCTGTTGTGCCTGCAGTAGTAAAAAGGGATGCAATACATGTATGTTGCAAAGATGCAAGTTGCACATGGTAACAAGCAATAAGAATAAGAATACAGATACTTTGCAACAATAATAAGAAGTATATTTATTACAGAATGTATAACAATAAAGTAGTTCTCAGCTGTTGAGAATAGGAAGAAAGAATGCATTTAAAGAGTTCGTTACTATTTAGTAAGGGTCCTTAGTTTGTTGAAGATGTTAAGGAAGAGAGCGTTGTGTATGTATGAATGTTGTGTATGTATGAACGTACATAATCAGAGGTGAGGGGCGTGACTCTGTAGAAAGGGTGGATCCGTCATGGATTTGTCAAGCGACAAATCTTGACTGACCAAAGAATGAAGACTAGCTGGTCTTCTTATAGTAAGAAGTGAGTGGAAGGTAGAGGCTGGTCGAAATATCGTCCGAAATAGGTAACGTCAAATCTCCAAGATGAAATGTAAGCTGACAAGAATACAAGGGTTTACCAGACTTATTGTCTACAAAGGGTATCATGTTTCGAGTCAAGTACGGTTTTTCATGTCCTGAAAGTTGGTTATCTGAGAGTTGTACTCGGAAAGATTAACTTGGTTCTCGGAATAACAATCTGGGTGTTCCAAAGGAAAAGTGTGTGTCAAGTGGTTTCACCTGTTGACCGGAGTGTGTGAGTGCAAAAGTACATATGTGTCCGTTACATATCTGACTAAAAGAATATTCTCAAAGCAAACTATTCGCTTAAAATTCGCTTAATGACCGTGACGGAAATGACCGGGACGCAGTTGTCCGCGACGCAAATGACCTGTCACCCAAATAAATTTGTTCTTTTTTCAGTGTTTAGAAATTCAACATTGGTTTATTCTATGTTGTGCTTCATGCACAATTTCAGTCGATCATTCACAAAAAAACGTAATTTGTGCACTTTCATATTTCCCTGTAAAACGGAGGGGCGGAAACTGACTTAATTATAAGACAATTATATTTCTATTCAAACACACTCTTTCATATAGATTATGAAAGATCAATAGAAGCAAAATCCACATTAGAAGAAAAAGTTTTATTCTTCTTTTAATATCCCTCATTTCTAATTAATTTCCTTTCATCTTTTTCCTCCGACAAAACTCTTGGAAAAGATCCTTTCATCTTTTTCCTCTGATAAAAACTCTTATAAAAAATCCCAAGATTTCAAAAGAAGTAAAAACAACTGATTATCATTCAATGAAGGAAAACTGCTCCCCAGTCTAAAGGATATTTTTAATACTCTGGTAAGGAAATGTTTCTGAATTATATATACGAGTTCTGTCCGGAAAGTATCCAGCCATATTGAATATCTCGAGAACCGGTTTCGCAGCCTTGTTGTAATGTGGCACCCAATCAGAGAGGACCTTACTGCATATGCATAACAAAGTTTCCCCACGTTGTTACCCAGTCGGCAGTGTGACGCTACTGAATGAGTTTGTGTACTATGACCGAGCGAGTCATTTCTCACGTCTCGTGGTCTTTTTGCTAAATATCGCCCATCACCCACTTCTGTCACAGATTTTGACTACTTTGGTAAGTTTCGAAATTTCATAGAAGTTTCGGCTTTTATTAGAAACAAAGTCTTGATAAAAAAGAAATGTCTTCCCTTGCAGAATAAAAAGCCTGAGTATTTTTAGATGCAATAAATTGTTTCCTATTGGTTTTATGCCAATGTTGACGTACTAAACTAGACATAGAAGAAGTATTGAATGCTGACCATTATTAACTTTAAAATTAAATTCTATATATTCTTTGCAAATCGTGCAGAAACAGTTTCCACTCTGAAATCGTTTTGAAACTCTTCTGAAAAGAGAGGATTTATCGCTCAGCCAAGCATTAATATAATCAAAGAGTTCTTAACATGCAAGAAAGCCTCGCTTATTATTAAACTGCAGTATCCAATCCGGAGAAAAACATTTTGCCACAGAAGAATCAATGATGTGTTTTCCCCAACTGAATATATCTTTGAAAATTCGTTCAGAAGAAGAAAAAGAAAATCACTATAAAAGGACGGGTCGATTCATCTTAATTGAGTATTCTCCTCGCGGACTTGAACAATTGACACCCAGAACAAAAAAAACAACAAAAAACAAAATTGCATTTAAAGTTTAATTCAATGTTCATAAACTTTATAACATTAGAAAGACTTGGAGAATATGCTGATATAAAAGTAGTGTTCGTTCAATTTACAGAAATAGAGATATTTGTATTTGAAAGTTTATTTTTAGTTATTAAAATGTTTTACTATGAATTAAAAGGAAATCAATAAAAACAAAACTTGAACGCCTGCATTTTAAAATCTACCAAAACTCAACTAATTATT
>VCCN01003451.1:369498-381595 GCA_006491835.1 Architeuthis dux | reverse complement strand
ATTAGGGTGAATAATCTGAGAGTCATTCATCCAGTTCTTATTGTCTATAACTTTGAGAAGGCATTAATAATAATGTAATGACATAATATTTTATTAATAAAATAATAATAATGAGGAGTATATCTACTCAGTATTGAGATGAAAAGTAATGATCAGATGGCTTAAAACTAACAATAAAAAAATAATAACGAAGAGTGTCAACCCAGTATGTTGTGATTAAAAAGCAACAATAATAAGAATGAGTAAAAACTCGTGATAAAATAATAATAATAGGGAAAACGATTCATCTACAAATTTCCCAAAAGAATAACTGTTGTCTGAATCGTGTAAATGTTTCCTTGGATTTTCTTTTCCTGTTTTTACCAAAGATATTTCCATTCTAAAGTTTGATAACTGCAAACTGTTATTTTCTTTCTCTTTATCATTAGGCTTGAGGTCTTCTCATTGGCTACTGCTAGGTGTATGTCACGTGTTCTTTTTGCGTGAAACAAATTGCTTTATCCTGAAACAACAATTTTCTTTCACTAAAAATAACGATACCACAAAGAAGTTATCAGCTAACAGACTCATTTAAGTATCGTTTTAATGCTATCAGCCGTGTTATCATGGCCTGGCTTTCTACCTAAATGGGGTTTGAAAATATTCGCACGGGCAAATAAGATTATGTTTATTCTAGATTCACAGGTGGGTAAACAAAAACATTTTTAGCTGCTGGCTTACACACTTGGTATTTGTCTGCTCACATCCTTATTTGTGTATATTTGCTTTCATATGTTTGTGTGGGTGTGCCATTGTTATTGCACTTTCGGAAACAGTCGATAATTTGTCATCTCGTCAGGTGCAAAGCTTCTTCACCTCCCCTCTCTTATCTCTTTCTCTTTCTCTCACACACACACTATCTCTCTCTCTCTGATACTCCTTTTTTTCTTTACTCGATACGTCTTTGCGTAGATATATTACTCATAATTCATGCATCATTGTTCTTATGTACCAGTCTCACTAAAGTGTGTGTAACCCTAATTTGCAATTCTTTTTTTATAATGGAAGTAATCTTTACAAATCTGTTTATTACAGACCGTTCTATAACGGTTTAGTAATCGAGTTCTAAAAAGAGACCCCAAACAGGTTATTCTCTTAAGGCTACCACAGCACACATGCATCACATGACTATTGCATTAGTAGACATCCTTAGAAAAATAATTATGCTGGGTTGATATTACGAAATGAGCAAAACACTTCAGTCAAGTAGAGCTGTGACGTGGATTTGCTGTAATCTATTTGTGTCTGGAAGATGGGAATATATTATAATAGTCGAAACTTGGATGGGGGAACGTCTAGAATTATAGATGAACCTTGATATTTTGTTTCTACAGAATAACAATGATGCATGTATGATTTATAGAAAGTAACACAACTTGTGTATTATTTGTGCAAAAAGCTTAGACCCTTTACGGTTTAAAGAAACGGAATGATCGAGTATTAAGAGTCGGGAAAGTAGACGATGGAGGATAAGAAGGGGTAGGCTTTCTCTCTTTCTCCCCACCATCTATTAATATCCTCTGTTGAATATAACCATAACCCTCTTTCGGTCGGTCTTATATCACATCTACTTATCAGCAACTATTATTCTCTGATTCTACATTTAGCTGTCCTGGCTGACAGTACGGTCTGAGAAGCCCACCTGCTGATGCCAGGCGGCTACTTGTTGCCAATGCTTCTTACACTTCATGTCGCTGTCTGGCATATTCAAACGGTTTAAAATCATTATTCTGGTGTTGAAAGTTTTGAATGTAAGATATATTTTCTTCACTGGGAGATCTATAAACGTAACTGTGTGTTAAATTCGGCTCCACGCAACAGACATCAAACAAGCACGCGAGTTCTTTACAGTTTATAATTTCAAGAAGAGCCCTTATCACTATTCCAAGTATTTATCAGACTATCAAAGACATTCTTTGTGTTGCTTTTGTTGTTATCACAGAGTTACGACCTTCTTCAGGTGTACAATCCATAAAGGAAACAGTGGGGTGCTTTCCAGTTGCTGGGGTGAGAATTGGAGAGCATCTCTCCGCGTATAAATATGGATTTAATTGTGTTACAATTGCTAAGAATGGTATCGTCTGTATGAGCCATCATTTCCTTTGTTTCAAGCCTATTTCTGTAAAACACAGATCCCCCTCTCTCTTTCCTTATGGATTGTTAACCTGAAAAGGGCTGAATGAATTGGCCGAAACGCTGTGGTAACAAGAAAGGCAACACGAAGAAGGGATTTAAAAGTCCTACCAAGCGAGGAACAACAGTCAGTGTTTTGCTTTTGTTAAGTCTGACTTGGTCATAATATAATAAAAGTGATTTAAATTTGCAAACATAAATTTGAGATCGTTATTGCCTAAGTAATTCCTCTCTTGATTCTCTATTCTGTACGAAAAAGAAATCCAATTTGAAGCCATTGTCCCGTCTTTTATTCTGCACTAAAGATATTCGCATATTCATTTATTTATTCCCCATCTTTCCTTTATGAGAATAAAGTTACCTATTCTTGTCAGACATTTTATAAATACTAGACTTCCCTCTTTTCTCAGACATTATTTCATCACCAGCCTCTTTTGAATTACCTCATCAAACATGTTTTATGGCGATATAAACCTATTCCTGTAAGAAGCGCCGTTAGTTTTCGTTTCTTCTATACTAAAAACATGAATAATAAATAGGATGAGTCTCCTAACTTTGGAAATAAAATGATCGCCTTTGCACTTGCTAACACCGCAGCTTTATGAAACTTGCACACGTCCATTTTGTAGTTCTTTAATACTAATAATAAAACAACTTCTTTTATCGTTATAGTTATGATAGAAAATGTATTGTGTAATAAAAAGATTTAAAAAAGAAGATGCTATAAACTTGAATAGTAAAGGGTTACTCCCTGTTGCCTGTTACTTGGGGAGGACAATAGACACTGCCAAATAACATGGCGATTGCCTGGAGAAATGCCATGAATGATAAAAATGTTGATTTGATGTAAATGTTATGATAAATGTGCGGAGATAATGGTGAGCCGGGTTCAAGTTCTGGATGAGGTAGTTTGTGTACACTTTGCAATAATGCCCCTGGGAAAGGTACGAATCCAGTTCTGTCGATAGATCGAGTCAGGGATTACTCCTTGCTGGTGTTACCATGTAACCCAGTATAAACCGTTGCATTTTACTTTGAGATGAGATGGGCATTTCAACGTAACGTCAGTGCCCCGAGAAACGTTTCGAACGTGTTTCCCCCAAATACTTTTATAAAAGACGCAATTATTGATTTACGTTTCCATTGATTGCTGTAGTAGATGAAACCTGTGAATATTTGTGGTGGGTGAAGGTTGCGAGAGTCTAAAACATTTGGTGTGTTTTTAGGCAGTATCGCCGGCAACCTATGATGCTTGTCGAATAATAGGATCTTGACAGTGACAGCATCATGACTGGCGATGGGACAAGATAGTTATGGAATTGAGATGAAAGTGAAATTTAAGAAACACGAAAACATTACTGGAATTTAACCCGACCAACCGATAGGTATAAATGTATATTTGCCTTTTCCACCCTCAAATATAAATTCTGACGAGGCCGGGTAGTTGTGTGTCGGTGTTATCTGTTATTTGTATTGTAAAATCTTCAGATCGTCACATACTTTTCATGATTGTGCTCGAACATCAATCTATGGGAAGTTTAACAAATCAGTTATCTTTAAAAGAATTGAGACATTGGATGTAAGTGTATTATTTTAAGTTTCCCAAGAGTTTGTCAGATTATTGGACTCATTCTTTTTGGTGCTTGCAGAAGAAGCCCAACTTGTTGAAAAATAATATACATCACTCTGATAAATTCTTTGTTCGTTCTTGTCTATCGCACTTAACAGGCTTACTGAAATAAATATATATTTTACATATCACCGCCAGATACTATTATATTGTTGACATACTTGGCAGAATTTTGTCCTTTTTCTCTCCGTTGGTGTTGCACGTTTCACTGTTATCTTTTGTTGTGGTATATCATTACAACGTCTTGATAAAGTTGCTGCTAATACATTAAAACTGCATACATAACATCTACCTTAATAAGCCAGATCAACTTTTAATCGCAATGTTAAAACGGTGAAACCCTTATAGATATTTAGAGAGAATTTCTAAGATGTGCATTGTATGAAGCTGTTAAGCGCGCCGGGCTGGTGATTTCTCGTTTTCATGACATTCTTATTCATTTGCTTTATCGTAGCATTTTAAAGCGTCTCGTGAGTGTCTTCTTCATACAAGACATACGTTTTATTATCGAAAAATACAATAAACTGCTGAGCTTTTAGAACTGATTCAACTTAAAAAGACTGAGAACAGAAACCATACAAGTTCCCTTTATCATAATTACCAGAGATTGGGTTTATTTCTATCTCCTTTGGCAACGCAACGTAAGGATAACAATATTTAAACTCGTTCTTCCTAGTTATCTCCCCTTTGGCTTAACTTTATCTGCTCTTGGCAGACTTTGTTATCTCTCTCTCTCTCTCTCTCTCTCTCTATCTATCTCTCTCTCTCTCTCTCTCTCTCTCTCTCTCTCTCTCTCAATCCAATAAAGAATTCCGTGTTTTGTGGTGTTTCTTTCTTTCTTCCCCCACTTCCCTTCTTTATTTCCTATTCCCTCTTCTCTAAAATAAAGAGATCGGCCGAAAATATTCATG
Source organism: Architeuthis dux (assembly GCA_006491835.1). Lineage (NCBI taxonomy): Eukaryota > Metazoa > Mollusca > Cephalopoda > Oegopsida > Architeuthidae > Architeuthis > Architeuthis dux. The sequence goes on along the minus strand of VCCN01003451.1, from coordinate 376,882 downwards.
GACCATTTATTATGAATTCTAAACGTGTAGTTAAGAGAAACGAAGGCCCTTTTCTCCATCTTCATTTTACCCTCTTTTTCCGTTCTAAGAAATTCTAACAAAGAGTCAAACACAATTATTCTGTGCGATTCTTTTATGATAGAAACTTATGTTTTGGAGGCGTGAATGGTATGTAAACAAGAATATACTTCACTGTTTATCAGTTCAGTAGGAACAATAAAAAGAAAAGAAAAAACAGTCTAGTCTGTCTGCGTGTCAGAACACGTTTTATCTGTCTTGTTTATTCAAGGGAATATTACATCGATAATCACTTTGTAGAATCACAACGTTATGAATAATCAAGTTAGTTGGCTGATGTTTTTCGCAATAATCTAATACAAGCCAATATTTTGACATGGTTGGTTTTTGAAGTCAGTGTTTTGTCTCCCACTTTACAAACTGTCTGTTCTCCATTCTCTAAAGGCGCAAAACCAGTTCTATAATATTTACTCACTTCATTCCATTTATCTGTATGTGACCTCTAAGTAGCCAAAATGGGGCATTGTAGCCAGAGGTCTATAATTAAGATACCCCATAACAAACAGTTTTGATCTCTTATTAGGAACTAGATGGATTACTGTCTGTAGTGTGGGTTTTCTGCTAGTAGCTTATAATTTGCATCCTATTCGTATATTTTTCTCTTTGATTTTTACTAATCATGGCTTAGTGATGAGGATGGCAATCGAAACGTGAGAATCCCGCATCAATCATATTTTAAATCCCTCAACTCACCAAACATCGAAATATTCACCCAGAGATATTATATGTGCACCTCTTTGATTAATATCACTATCTTGATCCACACACACGACTGAGTCCAGAAAATCAGGTCCGCACCGATGATTGAATTAGTTAAAGACTTTAAATCAGTTGTTATCGTAATTTGAATGCTCTTTTTTCTCTTAGATATTTATTAAATGTATCTGTGTATGGGACAAGGGGAATCAGAGTATGAAGATTGCGTTGCGCCAATCTTCCAAGTGAGGAGGACCTGTTTGCTTTGGAAATCAGCATTCGAAATATTGCTGGAACTCCAATTATGGGTGCCGCACCGGGTGGGAGAAGGCAACTAAATGTTTGTCTTGTCCACATGACTTAGAATTTTTAAAACCGTCTGTTACAATACATAGAGAGACCCTGTTAATGAGTTTTGATCCACTGAGTCAGAATGTTTCCACGCTTGATTTCGAAATGGTAAAACAAACACATAATTGAATTCGACATAGGGTCAGATTATCTAGCAAAAAAACAGACACAACATCTACGGTTGCTCCAGTGTACCCTATCATCTGGGCTGGTGAATTGACAGGTCCTGATATCGTTTGATGAATTAGATCTTGGCCATTTTGGGGCGGGGTAAACACACTAAGAGGATCACGTGAGATGGTGTGGCCAATCAGAGCAGTTTTGTCGGTTAAGAAGAGGTTCTCTTTTAGTTCTTAATTTCAAGTTGTAGTCAGCTAGATATCGAAATCCAAAGAAGACAAGCCCCGCGCCTCAGGCGCCTGCCTGAGTCGAAGTTAATTGACCGTAACTATGGAAGAGAAAAGTAGAATGTATGCCCACAGAGTAGATTAGAAAGTCACCCGAGGTATCATCTTTAGCGATTAGGCCACTATGTCTTGGTGGCGATCAACCGAACCGGAATTAAATAAGGAAAAAGAAAGTGAGACACATTGACTGCAGAACGAGAAAGGAGATAGATTGTACATGTGCCACGCGAAGAAAAATAAAGCATTCTGTTTACACCGGAACTCTGGTCTTCGACATCAGTCATTCATTCTATCCACAGCTCAGAATTCGCCGCGACGAATCGAACAAGAAATTACGCAACACAAGATGCCAACAACAGATGCCAACAACAGAAAGGTATGCCTTATAATCCTTCCTCTTCTTCGTGTGTACGAACGTTTCGTGTTTAGCAACACAACCACCTTTGAACGAGCGTATTGTATATTTGTTTCCGCTGTCCTCTGTTCTCTAGCTGGCCGTTTGAATCACAACGAACTATTAGATGCTTCCCTTGCATTGTGAATATATACTAATGAATAACAACGAGTTATTCCTCTTTGTATATTCTTGTTTATAAGCGGTCCCTTTTTGTGTTGATTATTTTCCGATACTAAATCGGCCCATTTCCGTTATCCTTTTCGAATAAACCTTCTTCAGCGAGATACAAGTGTCCCTGCCTTCTCCTTTTGTACATTCATGGTGTCAGAAAATACGGATCGAGCAACGAAGAAATGACAGAAACATGAAGAAAGAACAGTAAGTAATTACATCTCACTGATTGGAAGGGGCTCTGACGTTTCAGAATTCCAACAAATTTGTGTATTTGACGAGATTTCACTGAACGATTTAAAATGATGTCTATAAACCCTCCTCAACAGTTTGATTGGGATGCAAGGAATTTGCATAAAGCTTTCACTGAATGACTGGAAAAAGTGAATTTGTACTTTGATTTCCAAAATCTTGAGGGTGAAGGAACTGACCGTAATGCTAAAATGACTAGTGTTTTAAAGAAGAAAAATAGTCTGTTTATGTATCTTCTTGGGCGAAAATGCCAGCAGTTTTATAGAACGTTTCTTATTAAAGATGATGATGGAAAAGAATGAAGAAAATAGGATAAGTGCTTTCAGGGAATCTTGGAAACCCAAAAAGACATTAATTGTTGACAGTGTAGATTTCCTCAGAAAGGATTAGGGCACTAGCGAAAGTTTTGAAAATTATTTGTTGAATTTGAAAACTAGCGCTAAAGACTGTGAATGGAATAACGCTAATGAAGAGGACATGGTTAAATTATAGATAATTGAAGGAATTAGTGATAAAAATGTGCGGGAACATTTGTTAAGAGATCCGGATTGTTTTTGACTCAGAGCATCGATAAGTGCAGAGCAGCCGAACAGAATAGGATTCAGTCGAACAAGGTAGATAAAAAAAAACGATGATTTCGATGTTTCAGATAAGGATGATATTAATGCTGCTGGGAAAGACTGGACAAGGTATGAGTGTATCTATTGTGAAAGATAATATGTGATAGGAATGGGAAATTGTCCAGCATACGGTAAGGAATGCTTCAGAGGCAAGAAAGAGAATCAGTTCAAGACTTCCAGATTGAAGGGAGACAATTCGAAAAGTATATGCCAGCTTGAAATTAAACCGAAAACACATTAAATTCATGATAGATTCCGGAGCATCGGTGAATGTGATCCCAGCAGAATTTGTAAGAAATAATAAAATGGAACGTTTCATTCAAAGGGAGGAAACTGCTATTTCTGTTTATGGAGGCAGACAAGTCAAGGCAATGGCTAACATACAAGTGAGAGAAAGATAAGAGACTTAGATGTGGATGAATCTATTCGAAAGACTTTATTGGAATTCACAGATGTCTTCGAAGAAAGAGTCGACGAATTCAGGGGTGAGCTGACAATTGAACTACAGCCAAATGCGGTTCGAGTGCAGCAACCTATAAGAGGAACTCCATTTGCCCTGGAAAGACAATTCAAGGATGAATTGGACAACATGATCAGATATGACATTATTGAAAAAATTAAGGGACCCAGTTCATGGCTGAACAGCTACGTAATTGAAAAGAAACCAAGCGGAAAATTGCGAATCTGCCTAGACCCGAAACCACTAAACAAGGTTTTGGTGAACAGTTACCATTGTCAAATCCCAACTTTGGAATCCGTGATTCACAAATTTGCCAATTAGAAATCGATAGAGTTCAGCAAATTAGACGTGAGAAGCGGATTTTGGCATTGTCAATTAGATGAAGTATCGAACAGCTTTCGGAACACTTTATGGAAATTACAGATATAAGAGATTATCAATGGGCATCATGCCAGCTAGCAAGGCATTTCAATCGAGAATGATAGAGAAATTTGAAGTGTTAAATGGCGTTTACATCATTCAGGATGACTGTCTGGTGGAATGATTCGGAAATCCATGAATGATCACGATGTAACTTGAAGGCATACTTGCAGAGATGCAGAGAAAAAGGCATCAAGATCAATCTAGACAAATGCAAGTTTTAGGAGGAGGATATTTCCTCTATGGGTCATGTATTGACAAATTCAGGTATCAGACCTGACGAAGAGAGGTTGCGTGCAATTGTGGTATTTCCGGTACCACATGATTCGTATCATTTGAGACGATTCCTAGGTATGGTTAAGTACCTCACAAGAGTTGACATACGTCAACAACAAGATATGAACCACTAAACTGACTGACAAGGAATGACCAAGCTTTCCAATGGGCTACAGCAAAACGCATTCGACAATGTGAAGAGAGCCATAGTCAGTGCACCACTCTTAATATATTACAACCTACAGAAGCATGTCAGTGTTTAGACGGACATGTCTGATGTAGGGGTCGGAGCAGTTCTCATGCAGGATGGAAAACCCGTCGCATTCGCTTCACGTGTCTGGGAAATTGCGAAAAGACGTATGCCCCAAATTGAAAAGGAAACGATAGCCATTGGCTTTGCATAAATACATTGACTACTGTTATGGAAGACATGTAACAGTGGAATCTGATCACAAGCCGCTGGAAGCAATACACACAAAGACTTTAAGCAAAACACCAAAACGATTGCTAAGAATGGTGCTTTCCATTCAGAAATGTGACTACGAGATTATATACAAGAAGGGCAAGGAGGTGATAATTGCAGATAATGTATCACGAGCTACAGTCAAGGATGACAAAATGCAATTCCAGTTCAATAATGTGAATCTTCTTGAATTTCTTGCTATCAGTGATCAAGGACAATGTACTTGATGCTACAATAAATGATGGGAATTTACAGGAATTGATTACCCTAATAAAACAAGGATTTCCAACGAATTTCAAGAATATGGAGATGCGATTGAAGTGCTTCCATAAGTTTGAGGACTATTTTCCAACGAAAGATCAACTAATCCTTTACAGAGATTGTGTGTATACCAGCTTCAATGAGAAATGAGATGAAAATAAAAGCACAGAAGAGTCACAGCTGTTGATAGCAACATGCGACGTGCTTTAGACACGATATTCCGGCCTGGGATGAAACAAGAATTGCAGGATATGCAACAACCACGCACGAAGGAATTGCACAGAAACGATGATTTTAAGACCTGCACCTGGATACCCATTCCAGAATATAGGTCTGGATATCATGACAATTGCTGAAAGGAAATATTTGATGTGTATTGATTATTTTTCCAACTATGTGCTGGTAGATCAGCTTCTCGGGACAACACCAGTCTGGACAGTCAGACCGTTAAAGAAACACTTTATGAGATATGGCATACCAGAGGAAGGTGCCACTGACGGAGGCTCTGAATTCGACAATGAAATGATGAAGAAGCTAGCCTCCAAGTACGGATTCAAATGGAATCCTACGTCGCCAAACAGGCCAAATTTAAATGGAATGAATGAGTCAGTTGTAAAAGTAGTTGAAGATATAATAAAAAGTGTAGTGATGAAGATAGCTATCCTCATCTTGCAATGTTGGAATACCTAAACACACCGTCAAAGCCAATAAGAATGTCACCGGCACAGGGATTCTTTGGACAGCAGTTGCATGGTGTTCTACCTACCACGAAAAGGCATTTGACACCTCACACTGTAGATGAGATCAAAAATAAATTGCAGAAAGCAAAAGGAATCCAGAAGAAATACTATCATCAAACTAAGCACGGCTTGGTAGAATTAAGGGTTGGAGATCTAGTTATAATCGAACCATATGCTAGAAACAAATATTGGAGAAAAGCAAGAATAGTAGAGAAACTTGAGTATCGCAAATACATGGTCGAACTAGAAAACGAGAAAGGACTTGTGAGAAACAGGAAACATCTGAAACTAAGATCAAGACCAGATTAGAGTAATATGGAAGAACCAAATTGAGAAACGGGGACTACCCAGGATGATGATAATAATGACAGACGTTCATATAGCAGAGACAATACCAAAAGGAACGGACCACCTGGGATGAAAGAGAGGCAAAGAAGAACCACAGCCGGACAAACCACGAACCGTTTTGGCGTTATGATTGAGCCAATATAATTTCTGACAAAGGACTTTGATTAGAATTAACATTTAAATTCATGGGGCAAATAAAGGACTTTAATAGAATTAAATATTGACATTTGAATTCTTGTTGGTATGCGAAATGTTGGTCTGTAAGCAACTCTGAGTTGCTTCCATTGCTTTGTGAATAGATAGTAATGAATAAAAACGAGTTATTCCCCTTTGCATATTCTTGTTAATAAGCGGCCCCTTTTTGCGTTGATTAATTTTCGATACTGAAGCAGCCCATTTCCTTCGTCCTTTTTTAATCATGCCTTTTAGAAACGCTTTATCACTCAACACGTGGAAAATAAGAATGTACTTTGCTTATAGATACGTAAGTAACAACACTACTACTACTACTGCTACTACCGCTACTACTACTACTACTACTACTACTACTACTACTACTACTACTACCACAGAAAATAATTTAAATATCTGGTATTACAGAGAATCCTTTTATGTAATATACTAAAACACGTATTTTTTATTGTGCCAATCTGAAATGCATTATACACTTTATAAAGGCCTCTGTTAGTTGGCTAAAATGTGTCTGCTATCAGAAATAGCTGTTTCCACTCAAGCAGAATGTTATGCAGAACAAGTGAATAAATAGACGGACAAAACTTCGTAATTATTACAAGTCTCTGTCCTCGTTCGGCTTTCGGCTATAATGTCTATATAAAACTCATCAAGCCATATTGGTGCCCCATGTCTCTTGTGCTTGGGTAGACAGAACCAGCCAACAGATACCATAAAGAAAACCTTATAATCTCACCAACAGCCCTCCCTTAGCTTGATGATCTCTGCTTACTCTTTCTTCTCTTTCCCTCTATCTCCGTATTCTTTCCTTCACTCTCCCTCCGTATCCCCGCTCTGTCTTCACCTCCTTCCTTTTACCTTTTCTCTCCCTCTCTTCTCTTTTCCTCTCTCCTTTTCTTTCTTTCCTCTCTCCTTTTATTTCCTCTTCCTTATCTTTCCCCCTCCATTTTGCTCCTTAACTCCCATCTCATTTCTTCCTTTTCCCTCATTCCCATTTCCTTTCCTCTCTCTTTGTTTCTCTCCACCAAACCTCCTCCTCCTCCAATATCCCTTCTTAGGGTCGGAAATTAAAATCGTTCTCCCCCCCCCTCCCATACAACGATAGTCATAAACCCGTGACTCCAATTCACACTACTTTATTTAATCTACATATATAGCCGGCCGTAAAATTTGAATCCGTCGCAGAGAAGAGAACACCCCACATACTTGCTTCTTATTCCCTCTCAATATAACAATTTGAAGGCTTAACCTT
>VCCN01003451.1:289059-301880 GCA_006491835.1 Architeuthis dux | reverse complement strand
CTCCAAAACTAACGAGTTGATCTTCCCCTGGCTCAATTTAGTGAGCGTGTGCTTGCACTGTCATCTAACTATAATTGAAGAATATATCTCTCTGTGTGTGTGCGCTCACCGCGATTACTCGACAACTACACATTAAAAGCTAAAGATGTGATCTTGCCATGAGCGTATTTTACTGAGATTTGGCTTGCATTGTCATTCTTCAGGATGATACATTTTCGCGTGACCAAATCAGGGCATATTTGCTCCAATCTTCATTCTCCACTTGTTCTTGATAATAAAGTTCTGCTGCAAACGACTTTACAATTCCAAGAGCTCGTAAGAGATGAGATCTATTATATTCCATCTACTGCTCATCAAGACCTTACGTAAGTGAAGCCTTAGTTCAGACGTTGATGTAGATTATCCGTCGAGAATCCCAGATTCTTTCAATAAGGAATAAAAGAATTAATGTCTCTGTAAGCATTTGTTCATTACTAATAATGATGATTATCTTCTTGACAAATAAACTGAACTTTTCTTACATTTTAACTAGTTTTATTTATTGAAATGGTTCTTCGGACGATTGAACTCCTTCTTGTTATTTGTGTTGTAAACACGACGTTTCGGCCGATCCATTCTTCGGCCTTCTTCAGGTGTAAAATCCGAGTGTGATGGGTTAAACAGAAATTATGTTTAAAGGTGGGTAGGCCTTATAGCGCATGGCCATGGTGTTTCTGTGTCTGTGTTCTGTCGGGTTTAGATTTGTTGAGAAGTGGAAGCCACATCTGGTTGAAATCTGCGCTTGTCTGGCCAATGCATTTAGTCGACATTTTGATGTGAGCTGCCTCTTTGATTTTTCTCTGCTTCCAACAACGTTTTTTGTCGATAATCTGGACTTCCTCCCAAAGAGGAAGATGCTCGCCGTTCTCTCTCCAGGTGTGGTGGGCCACCAGATTATTTATTTGGGCCAGAATGAACAAATGCAAGTGATTTGTGGCTGGTCATTGCTGAATGACTCATCGCTTAGTCAGCCTCAACTAGACTGCTCACAAATGTGTATCAGTTGTGCGCAGGCTTTTAGAGTATAATTATGTGTATCATGCAAACTTTCAAACTATTAAAGAAGGGTGTGACTAACCAGGAAACAATGAAAGAGGTAGATGGATTACGACGTTATTTCATGCAAGAAGGTAATGAAGGCAGTCCGTTATCTTCACTATGAATTTATATGAATGAAATATTTTATTAAAGGAATGCTGGAAACTTTCGTATTAACCCAATATTCTTTTTTATATGCGTCCATACGCATCTCAATAAGACACTTTTCGGTCAGTTGGTTACGGTTAGGTTAAACAAAAGAAAGAGGAAGGGGGAAAAAACCAAAACTGGCCAAATACCGCCAACAATGGCCGTTTATGATTTTTAGTGAAAATAATACTTGCAGAATATTTCCATATCGCAATATTTTACAAGTATGGGAATCAATTGACCCCAGAGAAAGACTACGTGCTCTTATTCCTCTTCTTCCTCCTTCTGCAACTACTACCACGGATGGTGGACGCATCGTTGAACTTATGGTTCTTGTTTCTTTACTACCCATGTATATTTCTTTATTTCTTTCTCTCTCTCTTTCATTTTTTCTTATTTTAAGCCTTTCTTCTCTTTCGATTTCATTTTACTCTTCGCCCTTTCTCTTTTTTGTCTGCCTCAATCTCTTTACCCCCCTCTTTCCAATCTCTCTTCCGTTCTCTCTCTCTTTCTCATCTTTTCTTACCTTTTTATTTGTTGCCTTTCTATCTTGTCTCCCTCTTTTGTGTAATCATTTTATTTATTTATTCATTTATCCGTGTCCCTCACCCACCCCACTCCTCCCTTGTATATCCCGAGGAGGTTGACTTTGTTTCCTAAGGTCAAATAACAAATCCACCCTTCAATCTCAACACTAGAAAAACAGATTGACTTTCAATGGAGCCAATTTTCCCTCTCAGTGATCAAAGGGATTCAGATTGTATTCCAAAGACAGACGTTTGGTGCAACAGAATATTTAAAGAAACGAAACTCAGAGATTATAAACCAACATAAAAAGAAACCTTTTCGCTCATTTTCCACTCACAAAAGGTAGAATATCGCCCAAATGATCCTCAAAAGTGAATTCAATGTACACAAATATTAATGGGTCATTCAAACTTGTAATTCCTTTATTCAAAACGTCTGATCTTCATTCAAAATATAAGTATTTTTGTTTACAACATAAATACAGCCCCCCCCCCCCACACACACACGCTTATCCGATGTTTTGCTTTCCGCAGTTCCAGTTACCTGTGGTCAACCACAGAAACAAACAATTTATAAGTTTTACTGGTCCAAGTTATGTTTTGTACGTGTGCGTTTGTGCCTGGTTTTATTTCTATCTTTTATAAAAGTTGAATGACTAAAGATTCTAATGGCTAAAGCCCCTCCACACACACATATGCACATACACCCACACACACATTAAAGACCATTATGAAATGCATGATGGCTCCATTTGCTAAATTTCTATATGTTTATGTATTTGAAAATCATGTAGAGGCGATTTCAAATGCGTTTCATATGACAACACTTATTGGTACAGAATGCAGTCAGAATATGCAAAAGCTCAGATGAACGAGGATTGGGATTACTTTTAGGATAATCAATCATTTTATGAGCGTCTTCTTTCGTGTCAGATTCACTCGGAACCAACAGAGAATTGGGAATATAAAAATAAACTAGGAATATAACAAAAATAGAAAACTGTTTGTGTTGAGAGAGATAAGGAAAATCTTCTAATGTTAGCATATTGTCTGTTTATATGTTTATAACATAACGTTTGGTAAGCCTCTAAATACTTGATGTCAGTTTAATAGCCTGGCACTTACGGTTTGTCTCTTCAATTGTATCGAGTCGTTTAACAAAATGTCTGCGTTTACGAATGGTTCGCTTTAAGATATTCTAACCGTCAAATACTGCTCTGTGCTGTAATGTTCTTGTTGTGTTTGTGTCTTCGTTGTTCTTTCTGTGGTAGCTGTGTAAGATTAGAATGCGTTTTGATTCGTAATCGTGTTTAAGTGTGTTAAGAAAGGATAAACAAAAGAAAATATGTTAATAAGAGCTATGCTTGAGCTGAACTGAGCCTTCCCTGTTCCTACTTCCGGTCCCGCTTTCTGGGACCGGAAACGGAATGGGGGCTGCTTGGTGCTTGCTTAGGCATGTTTATTTATTTAACATAGCATACATATGTATAAACATTATACAACTCACCTTTTTTTTTAAATTTAAAATTGAAGTAAATTTTAAATTACTTACTGTTCGTTTGCATGATTGTTTATGTTAATTCTTTTTTTTGTGTGCTATCATTTTGCTTTATATTTTTTTTTTAAAGAAATTGTTTGTTGCTCTTATGTTGAGTGTGTGTTGGAAACATACATATGTATAAACATTATATATGCTATGTCCGGGATTCATAGCATCATTATTTAGGCATCTAACTATTTTACTTTCTGTAACTTATAATTCACGGAGCGAAACAAGTAATACTTTGAAGATTACAGCCCTGGGAGATATATACGGTTTGTGGAAGTATGGAGGGTCCTGCTGGTTGCCGGCGCCCGGAATTTGTTGTGAAGAAGAAACCGAATCTATTGTTTGAGAACTGGACCTTCTTGTGGAGGGTAATTATTTTGTGGCGCGCCGGCGTGAATGCTTGAGGTTTTTCCACAATACTAGGTTGAATTTGACTCCATTTTCTTAGCGATCAATGGCTGAAAAGGAATTAACAACGAGAGACGGACGAGAGAAAAAAGGCAATTTTGAAGGAGACGAGCATTTTTATTTATTTATGGGTCGAAATCTAGTTTGTGCGTGTGTGCGTATCTAAAGGCCCATTGAGTGTGTGTGTAAATATGTAAGAGTCCTTTGTTTGGATCTATTCGTTTGGCGTGGGTTATAGTTCAGCGTATTAAAAATGTGTGTAAAAGATTTGTTTTGTGTATTAAGATATAGAAAAAATGCGTGTAAATGGTATTGGCTTACTTTGTTTTGGGAGTCCTCTGCCCGTCCCACGTGTGTCGGATGGGCAGAATTCAGGTTGGGACAGAACCGTGAAAAACACGTCCCTTCGTTGCGAAGATTGGAGAAAAAAAGGAGGTGGATTCAAATCTCGCGCCTGTCACGTGATTAATTGCTGTCCACTCATTGGCCGTTGTTCCGAGGCCGTGTGTAGGATCAGGGAACCAACCCTTAATAACGGGGGAACAACTCCGCTACAGACGAACTTCCCATTCCAGCTTCGTGGTCATTTGCTGTGTCGCACTTGCAACATCAGGTCGGGCGTTGACATGCATCAAAATCAACGGTCGACTTCTTTGACCCCAAAATTGTCTTTTCTGTTTCAATGTATATTTAAAATGTGCTGACCGATTGACATCTAATCTTCCTTCAAATTTACATGTTGTTTGTTCTGCGTCTTCCTTCAAAATTCCCTCCAATTCATCCGTTTTTGAGTTCTGAGATCTTCCATTCTTTGTCCTTGAATTCAAAACCTTCCCTTTTAAACTTCATAAAAACTTCGTAAAACATTCTCGACACGCACTTGCACCTATTGAATAATTATCCCAAGTTTGAATGATCAAAGATTCTCTCTCTTCATTTACACTTTTCAAGGATCAAATACAAAGAAGAAACAGTGTCAAATGTGCATTTCATTTCAGCCAAGATATTCACCAAAATAAAGTTTTTAAAAATAGACAGTTCTCTATCTAATAAAAAGAATCAGGCAAACAGTTGTCGGCCACGCATGGCCTTATTTTTTGCTAAACACATTTACGTTTTTTTTTATTTAGCCCCCCATAATTATAGCTATTACAGCTCACCGTAGTTTTGCTGACTAAATGAATGTAAATAAAAAAAGTGAAAAGCTCCCAAACGTAAACTAACCTTTGCCCTGACTGACAGACTAACCATAACAGTAACCTCTGACCCTAGGTTATCTCGATAAGATAATAACAGCCGAGTTACCGAAATGTCCTTAACTTTATTTGATTTGCATTTATTTACAAATGAAATAATACGGTGAGCTGTAATGGCTGTAATTATTTAGTGTGGTGGATACTAACAAAAAAGACTCAAAGATTTTTCTCTCCATGTTTGTACTCTTCATTTTGATTACGTTTACCTCTTAATAAAAAACGTCGACAAGTTTCCCTGTGTTTTGTTCGCTTCATTTTCTATCGTCAAAGAGAAATTGGATCGATAGATTCCCTACCAGCCATTTTTTTTGAGGAGACGTCGCTCGCGAGAAGCATCAAATCATATCCCAAACTTCCAAATGTTGGAAAAGACCTAAACAGCCGTAAGATGTAATCAGAAGACATACATCAATTCAATACACAAGGCAGAATTACGTTCATAGACATTTTTTTTATTTTGAAGTTTTAGAATTTTAATATTTTATAACGTCTAGAACACTGAAATTGAAAGTATTTTTCATTTTCAAAGTGTTTTTCATGTTCATAGTTTATTGTTATAATGAAGGAAGGAAAGATATGTAAAAAGTCAGTAGAAAGAATTAAGTGAAAGAGCCAAATTAGTAGAGAATTAAATACCAGATGAAAACAAAATCATAATAAGAGAAAGAGCAAGGGAAAGAAAGTAAGCAGAAAAGGAAAGAAAAGAAGAAAAACAGATGGAACATCCTCAGAACAAAATGGCTTCTCTTGGCAGATAAGTTCATTATTCAACATTGAACTAAGACGCGCAGCGCCACCTGTTTTTCTCGCTTTCCTTGTTCTTCATATAATCTCTTTCAATCAGTTCAGCAAATCATTTCTGTAGATATTCTTGTATCTTATACTTTTAAGGTCTGAACTGCCAGACCCACAAGCAAAAATCGGTAAGACAGATTTATAAAATTATCCGAAGCAAAAAGATCCTAAAACTAAAAAGAATTGAAGTAAATCAGCGAATTATCTGAAATTGAATCAAAGTTGATATCAGTGCCAAAATCTAATTGACTTCAGCATATCTCCTGGCAATGAAGTCGGGAAAGAGAACAACATTAGCTATCTTTGTTCTTTCTAATGGCTTCAGAGATAGAGCCACAGTAATTGATCAATATCATTGTTTGATGGTAGCTAACGGCAACACACAACACACACACACACACACACACACACACACACACACACACACACACACATTACATATGCGTATATTTCCTTTTTATTGTACCCTTTTTCCGTACAATGTTTTTCTTTATTAAATAGAACCTTTTTTCATTTTAAATCTGACTCCTTTGTGTTTTGATTCTTTATATTTCCTTTCCTTGAAATGACCGCCAAAACCCAATATGGCTGATTCTCCGTCCTTCTCTTTTGACCACGTGACCTCCAACTTCCCTAACCAGGACGCCAACTACTATTCCTGCTGCTACTACCGGCAGCCATGACAGGTCATTTCGGCCATTGCTTTTTCACCGCTAATTTCAAATGCAGAACCGATCCACATTCTCCTACAATTCAATTAACTTCTCCCCTTCTTTAGCATTATTACATTCCTTCTAAATCACAACCTTGTAAAAAACCCAACTCTACATTATTTTCATTTTTTAAAAGCCTTTTCGCTTACCACCTCTGTCTTTCATTTTAGTTTATTTCTTTCTGACTTTCTTTCTTTCTTTTAATCAAATCCTCTTCGCCTTCTCCCCCTCCCTTGAATTAACGTTCTAAATTACCAAATGGTTTTGATTAGATCCGTTCTCGTCCAACTTTTACTCAACAATCTCTTCCCGTCTAGCCTTTCCGAACCAAATTAGAAAAGAAAGAGGAAAAGAAAGAAAAGCATTTCAATGTTGCCTTTGATTTGAGACGAACCAAGTTAACTTTACGGACTTTGACTTTAAGCGACAAATCACCATTAAACACGCAACACGACATTTTGCAGGCACGTTTACCCAAGAGACATCATTCCTTTCTTCCCAGGGTAAGTAACTCCAAGACAAATACCGAAAGGCACTCAAAAACCAAATTAAAGAAAAAACATTCCTTTTCATCTCTATAAATAAATGGTAATTGCTTCTCCGCTCTACGCCATTTCGGCATACGAAACATTTTCATAGGAACTTTCGAATAGCGGGGGAGTCCTGTATTTTGATTATTATTTCTATTACTATTTTATTACTAGTTTTAAAACGTTTTATTATTGTTGCTATTTAAATTACGCATTTTCGCTGTTATGCTTTTATTACTGGTTTTACTGCATCTTATTATTTAAGCATCGCTTTTTAGATGAAGATTTTCACTGATATCATTTTATTATTAGTTTTACTCCATTTTATTATTATTGCTCTTTATCACAACATTCTGGGTTGATATAAACTCCAACCTCAGAAGACCACAGATTTGTGCTCCGCTTGATCACCAACGCTTATGTGGCTGATGTGGTTGAGGCTGTGATGTTGCGGTCCCTGGCGACACAAGGGAGCGAACTCCTCGAGTTCGCCTCCCCTGCACCAACCCATAAAGCGTCCCTTGCCACAAACCCCTAAAACGGAAGTGAGTCCCCGGTCGTGCGCCAGGCAAACCGGGGAAAAATAAAGAAGACCGTTCGGAAGCGGGAACACGACAGTTCTCTCGCTGACGGCAATCAGTAAACATCACATGTGTCTTTGTCCTTTGTTCCTTTGGTTCATCTTTCCCTTTCAGTGAGATTCCCACGAGCTGGGAGACACTACATTTTGGCGACGAGGACGAGATCCGAACTCACGAAAACACAAAGGATTAACCACCTCAACACAAGATGGCTAATTTCCTGGCTCCGTTTCCACCATTCCAAGTACATAACTGGGAAAGCACGGCCGGCGTCAGATGGCGAAAGTGGATAGAGAAATTCGAAGATCTGCTATGCGCTTTGGACGTGGAGAACGAGATGAAAAAGAGAGCTATATTTCTTCATTATGCTGGCGACGAAATCTTTGAGATCGTCGATAGCCTCACGGATGAAGAAAAGGGACTCGGAGCGACGCACATGGTGAATATTGTTGGTTAGCAAACCTACCTTAGTTTGGCTCAACACCCAAATAATTGGGCACCAAGTAAGGATCGAACTCACTACACTAACAAATTGGTCTTCGAAACGAGATCGCTAACCATTGCACTATGCGAAGGGCCCCATATAGTAGCTTATGAAAGCAAGTCGATCGAATCAAGATAATTGTGTTTGCTATTTACTAAGCTAAGATTAGTACGACAAAAGGCCAGACAAGTGGGGAACTCTTGAGAATTGAACTCACTACACTAGAGAATTGGTCCATGAAACGAACTTTCTAACCTTCACTCACCGTAAATGCTTATAAAAGACACGAAAATAAGTCTATCGATTCAAGAGAAATGACCATTATTTACTAAACCTAGTACGACGAAAGGCTACGCATCTGTGGGGATCGAACCCACTACACTATTGAATTGATACAAGAGTCGCGCTTGATAACTATCGTGCTATCAAAAACCAACCATCACAGAAACTAATAAAAACTAAAAAAGTAAGTTTGTTCGAGTCCAGAGAACTTTTATCAAATCGAGCAGAAAGTTGTGGAAGACAAATTCCTGATCATTTGAGTTTGAAAGATTTGATTTGATTTCCCTGTTTGAATTGAACAGACAATTTCGATTGAGTTTCTCATATAATCAATCTTTGAATCGATCTGTGTTATAGAAACGGCACTGCCTTCATTATTCCAGATGTTGAGCGTAATAACTCGTCCATTGTACTCAGTGAAACAAACTATCAGGTTTTCGATTTGATCTCCGAAGTGATTAAAAAGACCTTTAGGTGAAAGAAATTGAGGGAAGAAATACAAAATACAAGAAGCATCTCCATAACTTTGATCAAAAGAGATCAAGAAGCAACGTTCGACGAAGTATAGATTAACCTCAGGTTTTGATTGTCACACGACACATGAGACAATGATTTCTGTCTTCATTTCTCGAATGATCCATTTGAGACCCATTGTTTATAGCAATTATAAGGTTTTCATTGGGAACAGAGTTAACCCGATGCCCACGATGGACTGTCTGAGAGTGCTAAATGTCTCCAACCGTCCTACTTATTACTAATTGCTTGGTGCAGAAGTGGATTCATACCTTTCCCAAGGGTATTATTGCGAAGTGAACGCAAACTGCCCCAGCGTTTGAACTCGGTTTGCAGATTCCATTCTCCGTGACGTTAACCATTAGGCCACACGCACCTCGTTATTATTACTTTACAAAAGAGGAACATTTTATGTTGGCTTCATTGCTGAACCTCTTAGCGAAGAGGGGGGGTGAGGAGAGAAAAAGTAAAAATAGACCGTATGTTCCACGTAGCCAATTGATTTGTGAAGACAGACATGAGTAAGACGAAAAGAAAACCCAATTCCGCTTCACCATTTGATTCAGTTGATTAGCTGAGCGTAACAGCAAATTCGGGTCCAAGACGACACTTCAAAGAAAGTCGAGTGTATGAATTCTTGCCGTTCTGTTTAATGCACATTTCACTTGTCACCAAGTTACAAGTTACCCACACAATTGCCCTATCTGTGGACACACAAGCACAAGAACGTATTTCTCTGCATTTACAGCCATACGGACAAACTTTTCTCAAGTCTAAACTGCAATTATACTAATAATTACCACAGAAAATGCATAATTCCGGGTAGAAAAACCTTTCGTAAGCTGAAATGGTGTAATGCGAAAATACCAATTACCATCAAAGAAATGGTGATGATGGTATGTTAGGCTGAGTTGTCAGAGGTTGGGGTATTGTGAAGTACAGGAGAATGGGTTTAAGAGAAAGTGCCCGCTGAAAAACAAAGACTGACATCTATTATCACTTTTTTTTTCGTACAAGTGAAAATGTAGCGTATAGCGAATGTAGCGTAGTGGATTAAATTCGTTAAGCTAATTACTATCTGACTCCATTAAAATTAATCCTACCACGTTAATATTTAATACTTGTGAAAGGAACGTAACAATTTAGTAGTAATATTAAGTAATAGTAATAGCTATGACTGAAGTAGTAGTCCTGGCCTTAAGGGACTGTGGCTGCTGCAGATGTAGTATGCAAATTAAGGGGAGCAAATATATTCCTTAGTTCTTTCTTTCACTGTCTCTTTTTGTGGTCGCAAAAGAAATAATATTGCATAGGACATTTGAAATATGCACGGTTGCGTTCACAATGGAAATGCAGACGCGAATTACTTAACAAGAGATATTTTATTAGAAAGTGCATAAGATTAGATCGATAGAATTAACTGTAAAGTTCTCACGAGTGTTGAAAACTAAAGACGGATAGTGTTCTAATCCGTTCTGAGTTCGTATGAGTGAGGAAGGAAAAGTGTTCTTACGATAGTTTGTATGAATATTCGTTCGTTGGCCGAAAGATGCAAAAATGTTCCGTTGTCTGTATGTACACATATGCGTATGTATGTACACGTGCTTATGTGTATGTATGTGCCCGTCGATCGAAAGGTGCACGCATCGTCATGTGGACAGAGAAAATCATACCTATCTTAAAGGTCGACATGAGAGATCTGACAAAAGAATTGACTTGTACGTCGCTTTTATTGAAAGTGGTATGTGAGTGGGTTGTTAATTGTCGAATCTTAGCTTTCGGTTGGTTTTGTCAACAACTCTGAAACATAATTGAAGGTGAACATTTTGGATTCTTTTTCAGACGCTGTGTCTCCAATATTGGTTGTAATTCTGGGTCAATGAGTAGACGACCGTAGTTTCAACTTGTTTATATGTTCTGAATTGTTCTGAGTGTATACACTGAGGCTTGTCTCAAACAACACACCATTATTTGTATTGTTATGTTTTGTTTTTAATTAAGGACCAAAGATAATCTAGTTTTGGAAATTTCGAAAAACATGGGATACCTCAGTGTTCTTTTGGAAAATAATTATATATGTAGCAAGCTTAGATTAGTCTGGCACATGTCCACAATAGTTGGGTACTTTTACTGTTGTGTGCCGAATCGGGTACTGTTGTTGCTTTTGGTGGTATCAAACAATGTCGAGTGCCCTCTGAAGACTTTTCAGCGGACACGATGCATCTCTCGCTGAAAACATACCCCGGGGACTCCCCAACCAGATAGACACGGTAAGTACTTCTAGACCTTCAACACACACCAATAACTCGACTCAACAAGAAGTACTACAACCGGGAATGCGACAATGTTCGATATCACCGGAAGCATCAACAGTCTTCCTTACAACTTGCACAATACTAGTTCAATTTCGCTGAAGTGATTACGTGATAACGCAACACAAACCCCACGGTGAGGCTCCCAGTTAACATTCTTATAGTTATATCGTAAGTTTAGTTTAGTCTGGCGCAAGGCATTCGTAGTTGTGCACCCAATGAAGATAGAACACACCACACTAGCAAATCGGGTTACGAGACACGCTTATTAACCATCACATCACAGTTAGAACCTAAATGGATAATTTTATAATTGGTTTCATGTTATCTTGAATGAATTGTTTTTTATTTGCCATTTTCTGCTATATATATATATATCTTTTATTTATAAGAGAAGTTATTAAAACTCCAATCTGCTGCTTATAGGTACAGGCAGTCCTCGAGATTCGTCCGTTCGACTTTCGTACACTTCAGACTTTCGGAACCTATAAATTAAAATCCGTAATTCAATTTCCGTACAGTAAAAATTCGGACATTCGTACATTTTTTACTGAACTGCATTAGACCTAGGAAATTTATGTTTTTATTTCTTCATTTTCCATTTAATTCTTAGGGACACAATATGTATCATAAGATGCTCGAATAATAATATATTGTATGCAAGCATTGCTTTTATTTATTGCAGGTTTGCCTAATATAGGCTAGAGAATCGTTTATTTACGAAGATTAATAAACAGAAAATCATATATGTATGCCGGGAGATCAAAATACACGGCGAGCGCGATATTCTGTGAGACTAATTCTACGAGAATTATTAAATCACTTTTATTATTTAAAATGCATACTTTAAATAATAATTTCTAGGCTTTTATGGGTTTCTTTAAGGTGTTGCTTTCGTGTATTTCCGGGACATTTTCCCGATCATTCATGTTTGTAAACTTACCGACGCCATGACTGTTATTCACTGGACGGTGTGTAGCGAAGTGCAGTGCACCGGCATTTTGACTGCACTGAAGTTGTGTGCACCGTAAATGCGTGCATGCCAACATGAGAATATGTATGCGTATGTGTTAATGAGAATGTGTGTGTGTGTGTGTGTGTGTGTGTGTGTGTGTTTAGCTCTCAGGGAACGGATCCCCCTAATTAATATATAATTCAATGATTCAAGAATCGGAAATTCAACGTTCGTACAGGTTTTCAGGAACGCAAACGGTACGAAAGTAGAAGACTGCCTGTAACATAATTTTGTCTGTTTTCAGCGAAGTTACTTTGATAATTATCCTAACACTGATCCACTTCACAATGTTTTTCATTTACTGATAAGGGATGATTGACTTCTGAACACATTTGCTATTTATTTGACTCAGCCATGTGATACGTGTGGTATGCACTTATATTTATTAGAGCAATGCGGACATATCTTTTGAAGCAATCGAGCTGCTAATAATGTTAGAATGATTTTGATTGACACATTATTTTCAAACTCCCAAAAAGTAGAATCAAAGTAATTGCTGACCCTCAGAGTTTAACACTAGAAAAAATTAACTTTTACACGAGTTTACTAGATATGGGCGTGTGTGAGTGTATGCATATATATTTTTTATCTATATGGGTGTAGGCATTCGAGGGAAAAGAGAGAGAGGG
>VCCN01003451.1:237280-247754 GCA_006491835.1 Architeuthis dux | reverse complement strand
TTCATTTGAAATTAGCGCTTTGATAAAGCCGAAAGGTGAAACCTGTCAGTTTATTAAAATATTAGTTTAAATACAATTAATGTTTTATTTTCTCAATGTCACAAATGGACAAAGAATGGAAGATCTCAGAAATGAGAAACGGATGAATTGGAGGGAATTTTGAAGGAGGATGCAAAACAACCATGTAAATTTGAAAAGAAAGAGTAGACGTCAATCGGTCATCCCATTTGAAAGACACATTGAAACAGAAAACACAATTTGGGGTGCGAAGATGTCGACTGTTGATTTTGCTGCATGACATCTCCCGACCTCGTGTTGCAAGTGCTATACAGCAAATGACTATGAAGCTGGAATGGGAAGTTCTTCCACAAGCCGTATATATTTTCCAGGGCTGTACTCTTCAGATTATTACTTGTTTCGCTACGTAAAAGTTATAGAAAGTAAAATAGCTAGATACCTGAATAATGATGCTATGAATCCCGGACATAGCACAGAGCAGTATTTGACTGTTAGCTTAATATGTTAAAGCGAACCATTCGTAAACGCAGATATCAAGTGACGCCTACACCCTAAACATCAAGTATTTAGATTAGAGGCTTACCTAACGTTATGTTATAAACATATAAACAGACAATATGCTTACATTAGAGGATCCTCCTTATCTCTCTCAACAGAAAAGTTGGACTTTTCTATTGTTGTTATATTCCTAATTTGTGTTATATTCCTAATTCTCTGTTGATTACGAGTGAATCTGAGACAAAAGACGACGCTCATAAAATGATTGATTATCCTAAAAGTAATCCCAATCATCTGAGTGTGTGTATATTCTGAAAGCGTTCTGCACCAATAATTGCTGTCATATGAAACGCATTTGAGATCGTCTCTACATGATTTTCAAATACATAAACATAAAAACATTTAGCAAATGGAGCCATTATGCATTGCATAGTGGTCTTTAATATGTGTGTGAGTGTATATGTGTATATGTGTTTGTGGAGGGGCTTTAGCCATTAGAATCCTTAATCATTCCACTTTGATTAAATAAAACCAGACCAAACACACACGTACACACGTACACACACACACACACACACATTGAAGAAATGTCAAATCTAAAGTCCTATACATAAATCTATCTGTCCTCTACTAGCACACATAGAATAGATATTGTCTACAAGCTAACTTATAGTAAAAAAAATATGGGGGCACTCACCCGCAATTGTTCCGACGAGGGTAGGACTTTTCTGCTACCCGACCCAGGTGGCGGATGCGGAAGGCCTCATAGATATGTGAGGTACCGTCTCAAGACGGCGTCGACCATAGCGACCCCCTGTAGATATACAGGGGCCCATTGAATATACCGAATAAGTTGGGCCAATCTGAATGCTCACCAGAAAACACTGGCAACGGGTGAGCTAAATTAACCACAACCTTCCTAAATCCATTTTGACAGCACAATCATACAAATATCGTAGCGTCTCTGGTAGATACTCTAAAGCAACAGTAAAACTAATCAAACAGAGGGGAAATATGAAGATACAACTAAAGAGGAGGAAATCAATAAAGCAGAACTTAACAAATTAATAAATAAAAGAACGAGAAACGAAAAAAGAAAGAAAAACACGAAGTAGATAATAGAAGCTATCAGAAGTGGTAAGAGTTTAAAACACGCCCGATCCGCAGACCGTGCCGGCAAACAGCAGATGTTGGCACTAAAGGATACAAATGTCAAAATTATCAAAACTAGGGACAAAAAAAGTAACTGAAGAATATTACGAAAACCTGTACGCTTCAAAAAAGAAATATCACAAACTAAAAATCCTATTGATACTAGCGGTATGCCAGACATATCCGTAGAAGAAGTAGTATTTGCATTATGAAATATGATACTCGGTAAAGCCCTAGGCGAGGATGGCATAACGACAGACCTGTACAAAATCTTGTACACAGCTATTCACACAATACATAAGAAGCGGCTACTCAGCAATAGATCATCTACATGCAATAGACCAATTAATCGAAACGTCCTTATAATACAACAAACCACTCGATTTGTAGATTATGAGAAAGCATTTGACTTGGTAGAACACACGGCAGTCTTCAACGCGATGCGAGAAAAGGGTGTTAATACATACAAGACAAAGGGATACAATATCACCTAAACTATTTACAGCGAGCCTCGAAAGCATCTTTCGAAAAACTGACTGGGAGGGGATGGGAATAAGCATAGATGGGGAATATTAAGCCACTTATGATTCGCCGATGACATTTCCATGACATCGGAAGAATCCAAAGAATTACAAAGTATTTTAACTGATCTAAATAGGGAAAGTAAAGAAGTAGGCTTAAAGACAAAAATAATGTTCAATGATAAAGTCCCCAAAGAGGCCATAAAAACAGAAGGAGATACTCTAGAAGAGGTTGATGAATACATCTACCTAGGACAGGTAATAAAGCTAGAGCAAAACCATGACTGCCTAATAAAACGACGCATAACGATACGTTGGAAAGCATTTGGTATGAATAGAGACATTCTCAAGAGCAACTTGCCAATGTGCTTAAAGCGTAAAGTATACAACGGTTGCATAATACCAGCCATGTTTTACGGGTGCGAAACATAGAAATTAACAAAACGAGCTGAAAACCAACTCAGAATAGCCCAGAGGGCCAATAGAAGAGCAATGCTAAAGATAACTCTAAGATCAACATGGATCAGAGAGAGGACTAGAGTGAAGGATATTATACAAATAATTAAGGAGCAAACATAGAGAGGGGCTGGTCACTTAGCAAGAAGAGATGATAATAAATGGGGAAATACTGGTGCCCAAGGGACAGTAAACGCAGTAGGAAAAGACCAGACA
This sequence comes from Architeuthis dux, assembly GCA_006491835.1. Classification (NCBI taxonomy): domain Eukaryota; kingdom Metazoa; phylum Mollusca; class Cephalopoda; order Oegopsida; family Architeuthidae; genus Architeuthis; species Architeuthis dux. The sequence continues at coordinate 244,893 of VCCN01003451.1, read as the reverse complement.
CAAGATGGAGGGACGAGATAGAAACGTTTGCCGGTAAGACGTGGCAGAGTTTAACACAATATAGGTCGTCATGGAAGGATATGGGAAAGGCCTTTGTCCAGCAGTGGACTTATAACGGCTGATTATGATTATATATATATATATTGTAGATTTGATTAGACAAAGTGGAAAACAGATTGAGAATGGCGTGTTACGTCTCAAACATATTTATTATCATGAAGATAAATATTTATGCATTTCGTCGTTGCGATTACATCATCAGAACAAATTTGAACATAGCAGAGACGTGCGCCATCCATGCTATGTAGTAAATGAAGGAAGTGTGTTTTGTATGTTTGGGTGGCCTAGTTTGTTCAGTTGGAAGTTACTTGCGGGGCTATGGGCTGATGTGGTTTAGATAGGGTCAGTGTATGAGCGGCGTATTTGATAGAGTGGATATCTTGCGTAGGCTGTTAAGGAGGTGTGATTTATGAATCCTGGAAATTCTGTCCCGATAAGTATGTTGGGTTAATCTGTGGAGTCAGGATATGTGCCTGTGTGTGTGTATATGGCTGGGTATGTATATGCTTATATGCGTATGTGGGTGGGTGAATTCACTTTCGATGATCATTGGTGAGGTATCCTATCTTTTGTGAGTGGAAAATGAACGAAAAGGTTTTTATGGTGGTTTATAAACTCTGAGTTTCGTTTCTTTAAATATTCTGTTGCACCAAACGTCTGTCTTTGGAATACAATCTGAATCCCTTTGATCACTGAGAGGGAAAATTGGCTCCATTGAAAGTCAATCTGTTTTTCTAGTGTTGAGATTGAAGGGTGGATTTGTTATTTGACCGTAGGAAACTAAGACAACATCTTCGGGATATAAAAGGGTGTAGTGGGGTGGGGGTGAAATAAATGGGTGCATGAATAAATAAATAAATAAAATGATTACAAAAAAGAGGGAGACAAATAGAATGTAGAACGTGGATAATGGAAGGGGCAAACAATGAAAAGAACGAAAAGGTAAGAAAAATGATGAAGAGGAAGAGAGAGAGGGGAGGTGCAGAAGAAGAAAGGAAGGGAGATCGGAAAGAGAGAGAGGGGGGGAGATAGAGACATACAAACACAGAAAGGGGGATAGCAAAAGGAATTAGAAAGAGAAGAAAGCCTTTAAAAAGAAAAAGGAAATAATGAAGGAAAGATAGAGAGAGAAGAAAGAAGGAAATATACAGGCTAGTAAAAAAATAAGAACCATGAGTTCAACGATGCGTCCACCATCCGTGGTAGTAGTAGAAGGAGGAAGTGAAGGAAGCAGAACAAGTAGTCTTTCTCTGGAGTCAATTGATTATCATACTTGTAAAATATTGCGATATGGAAATATTCTGCAAGTATTATTTACAATAAAAGTCATAAATGGCCATTTCTGGGTTTGTTTCCCTTCCTCTTTGTTTTGTTTAACCTAACCATAACCGATCGACCAAAAAGTGTATCATACAGATGCGTTTGGACGCATATAAAAAAAGAATATTGGGTTGATATCAAAGTTTCCAGCATTCACTTAACAAAATATTTTATTCATATAAATTCATAGCATCATTATTCAGACTTCAAACTATTTTCCCTGGTTTTCTTTGGCCGTAAACCACCTTTCAAGTAGATTGTATATTCCACCATAAAAGGACGATTTATTCTTTAAGCCTAACCAGAATTCGTCTGTTATGTTCCACTCGTCCGACATTCATCCTCATACCTGAAGACACACATACGTCTATTTTCTACACTCCAAATGCCGGAATCACAAAGATCTTGCCTTCAATACGAAGCAACGTCAACATCTCCGAGTTATTTTATATATTTTTTGTCTGCCGTTCTTTCTTGTCCAATCAGAATGCTTTTAAAAGACTTAACGCCATTGATTTTTGAAACACAGTCTGTTTTGATCTTTGTTTTTCCTATCAGCGTCGTCAAGCCGCCATAAGTGGTTCTATTCTTTTACTTTTTTTAAAAATTCCGTCAACATAAAAGAGAAAACTGAAAAGAGAAAATTGAAAAGAGAAAACTTCTGTAATCACTTTTGTATTCAGGATGAAATTCTCAGAAAAGAAAGTAAAAATAATGCATAAAATGGAAATCAGAAAATATTAGTCATTACGAATTTTAGAGTTGAAATCTAATTTTAATATTCTTACGCATAAATGTATGTGAGACAGTGGTTAGCATGTCCGTCGTGAAGTGAGTTCAATCCCCATTTGGTACCCCATTAATATGGCCTTGTACCAGACTAAATTGTATGCCTACCATGGCGCAGTGTTTAGCAAGGGGCTTTATTTGCTACTCTCTGCGAATGTTTGTTTTATTAAATGGGCCCCTCTCACGCGGACAAATATTTCCACCCTTTATTATATTTCTAGGGAGGTGCGGGTGGCCTAACCGTTAACGGCACGGAGAATGGAGTCAGCGAACCGTGTTTGAACTCCGGCTACGACAGTTTGTGTTCACTTTACTTTCAAAAAGGCATGAATCCACCCACCCGAACCCCAGCTATGGTTAAATAGAAGGGAAGTTGGGACCCTTTAGCCCTGTAAGGCAGTCTATGTTTGTCGTTAAGTTAGTACCCCGGACCCATAAGAACCAACAATTTCTACAAACAATGATTGCGTCTCGAATCATTGCCTCCTCATGTGTCCTCGACTGCGACCCTGGAAGCAACGTCTTGCTTTGCATTATATTTCTAGCATTCAAAAACTCTTCGTCTCTTTCTTTAGAGATATTTACAAAACGTAGCTTAGTCTATCTCAACACCATATTTGGCTGACAACAGTTTATAGAAATCCTCTTGGATGCCCTGTTCCCTGGTTGGATCAACTTCAAAACGAAGCAAACGTTGCTTCAGCGATAACAAATCTTTGGAGTAATTGAGTGCTGAATTCAATTTAACACGTTCCGAACATTATTCGATTTCACTTAATAAAATGAATAAAACTCGACGTCTTTTGAATTTAACTGGGAGTGAAAATTAGAGAAAAAGGCAAAGGCAAAAATAAAGAAAATATTAAATGTCTCCAGCTAATAATGTTAATGCAATGAATGTCATCTGCTTAGGAACACCTTTTACAATAAAGACGGTTCCACAAGAGAAACTTTAATTTAGTTGATCGCTTCATACTTCGGGTGGAAAATAATGCTACGGTCCAGCAATTAAAAATCACTAAACCGAAAATATTGTTATGCATTGAGTAAAGTGATTTTCTTTCTTCACCCGAGGGTTATCGAAGTACTAAGCAGATAATAGAAAGATAATAAGGAGATAATAGCAGATAATAAGTGACCACAGGTTGATTAATCAGACTAAGCTTAGCAGCAAAGTACAGGACGAATATTCCTCAGTTTTACAGATCAAGGTTCATGTAACTATACATGTACATACAGAATGATTGCCCCAGTCTCTCAGTCATTAATCTATTATTTCTCACGCAATCAGAGTCTTTTTAAGGACGTTTCTTTTTTGTTAGAGGGGGGGACCTACAATTTGAAGAATAAAAGTACTGAACTAAGACTACTTTTAATCTACCTTAAATTGTATTAACAACTGGCAAAGGAACTACTTCGAAGGAAACGGCGGACACTAGGTGTTACGAATGTACTTTCTTTCCTGGTCATTCCCCAAACGTTTGGGTAGCGCCACGTATATACATGTATACATACGCATAAAAACACAAAGTCATATCTATATTAGCTTGTTTGGAATGTAATGTCGTATTTTTGGAAAAGAAAAGTTCAGTTTATTTGTCAAGAAGATAATCATCATTATTAGCAATGAACAAATGCTTTCAGAGAAATTAATTATTTTATTCCTTGTTGAAAGAATCTGGGATTCTCGACGGATAATCTACATCAACGTCTGAACTAAAGCTTCACTTACGTAACATTTTGATGCCTGAAATTTACTTTATTTATAACGGTAACGTCTTTAATGTTATTGATCTTGTCAGCTATTTTAAAGTCAATGTCATTTTTGTTATACCATTTGGGCCTTTCCAAGTCAACTTGTATAGTTATCTTTAATCCGTATCTCTCTGAGAGATTGGCTAGCATATCACCTCTATCGTTTCTCTATTTTCCTACACTAGATTCCCCAACCTTTCCTCTACCTACTTTAGTATTAAAGTCTCCCATGCGTATTGTGTAGTTAGTCTTCTCTCGGTCCATTATCTTACTGATGTCGTCATAAAACTCTTCAATCTCCTGGTCAGAACTTTTCGAAGTTGGCAGATGAACCTGGATTACCTTTACTGCGTATATTTTGCTGAGTAACTATTATCCAAGCTATTATATCTGATATGCTGTCAACATTTATAACATTGCCTGCGATGTTATTATTGACTAAGAATCCTACGCCACTGAATTTGTTCTCCTCCCTCCCTTTATAATAGAATAGATGGTTTCTTCCCTTAAGCTTTACAAGGTGTTATCCTTTTCTGTGGGTTTAACTTATACCTACAATGTGCAAGTTAATTTTATCTAATTCCATTAACAGTTGATCTAGTACGTGGTCTTCAGCTATGCCGTGAACACTGTAGGTGTACATTTTCATGTCGTTTAATTTGTTTAATGTCCAAGACTTTTTCTTGCTTGGACAGTGTCTGCTCGCATTCGAGGGCACATTGCCCGCAAGCACACGAAGCAAAGCGGTTGAACCTCTAATAGGCGATGATCCGACAGGAACGCTACGATATTTATATGGTTGTGATGTCATATTGGATTTGGGAAGGTGGTGGCTAATTTAGCTCACCGTTGCCTCTATTCTCTGGTGAGCATTCAGAATTGTGCCACCTTATTCAGTATATTCGGTGGATCCTTATATATCTACAGACCCCCTCTATGGTCCACCCCGTATTAGACGGCACCCATATATCTATGGAGCCTTCCCCATCCGCAATGGGGACGTGCCGGGTAGCAGATATGCCTATAAATGGTAGAATAAAGTGTTTTTTGAATTCCCCATGATTGAAAACCATGATTTAGCCCTTAAAATGCTCGGATATGTCAACTGGGAGACGAGATATTACATTCTATTTTGTTGGTGTGTGCTGGAGGCCATTTTGTTTTATGCAAATGAGGTAGTTCATCCCACGTTCTTTTCTTGGGAGTATCTTTTTACTGAAAGTGGACATCCTGATGAACATTTTGGTACCCTACGCATAGGATCATGGGGCGGGGGTGCACGTTAGGCCCTGCTGGCCCCCGGCCTATAACGTTCTCCAACATGCAGCAAGTGTATTTACGAAGTATGGTTATTTACGAAGCGTAGCTTAGACTAGTCCCCGTGAGGTTCGAACACGCAACATTAACGAAACGGTCTGTGACAGGATCTTGCTATGAGAGGTGTCCGGGTTATTTACTATACTGAAAGTACAAAGACCAAAGAAGTAGTAATGCACCAACTGAAGATCGAACTCACAACACTAGTTTATTGTTCTGAATGTACTCATGTTAAAAGCAATGTTACTTTCCGAACAATTGAATACTTTGACTCGAACTCTGGCACGAAACAGCCGGCGTTAATGAGTTACTGACGCCTCTGTCAAAGTAGGCTTCCACATGTTTCTATTATTCTGCAGGAGGGGGGGGGCAAGATGTAGAAATCACTCACATACTTCTTTCACACGTAGTCATGGCTTCTGGTCGTATAAAACTCAATGAAATTGACATTTCAGGATAATGTAATTACTTACTTGGCGTTTTCCATCTTTATATCAGCCATGCTTTTTTGTTAACAGAATTACGAGTATTGCAAACTTTGTCCATTACCAGGATTTTATTTATTTCCTTTCCATCATAAACTAAGAAGGAATAAGAAAAATCCTTTTACTTAGGAATCTATTTCTTATCTGTCGTTATGTAAAGAAAAGGCCACAGAAAAGAAAGGAACAGACTTACATTCAGTTCCCCTCATGATCAGCATAAAAACATATCGATATCAAGAACACTTATGCTATGATTTTATTCAATCAGCCTGGTTGGAATCGGAACAAATGTCCTGTGTTTTTAGTACTGTTTTAGGTGTATTTTCAGTTTTCCAAGGAATTGAATTTGTTAAGACTAGAATAAATGATAACCCAAAGGTGTAATATCTTGTAAATACCGCGGATGAGTGAAGTTTTCCCAGCGAAGCTGTAACACATTTTGCATGGTCACTAAACAAGCATGTTTTCTAGTGTTATCCTGCTGGAATATTACGCCATTTTTCTTAACTAATTCCGTATACTTTCCGTCGATTTCTGTCTTCAATTGGTCTAATTCAGAGAAGTACTTTTTGGAATGAATAGTTTGGAATGAATAGTTTGGAATGAACTCATAGTTGAGGTTTCTCTTCCAATCCTACCATATACACAACATCTCGTTCATTGGACGAATATCAGTCTTTGATATGTTTAGTAGAGATTCATTTCGCTTACCCGACGATCTCTTGCGTCCTGCGTTGTTGTAGAATATCCACTTTGCATCACCCACCACAATTTGTTTCGGAAACAGACAATTTAGATACAGTCCAGTTGGTTTTTCGCTTATCTTGTATGGAAATCACACACCAAAGCGATTAACATAACTAAGCTGATGTAAATAATTTTCAACGCTTGAATGGATAGTTTGGGTATATTGGCAATCTCTTGTGTTATATATCGTAAATACGTAAATCCTTTCTTATAAGTGTCATGTCACAATGGTCGACCGGAAAATGTTGATTAGTAGACACTTTGACAAACTAAATACTGTATCGTTTGGGCACTAGCAACAAATAGCTGTTACACCCATTATTAACCTTGACAGAGAGAAATAATAATGATTTTCCATTGTATCTTCTCATGCAGCAATATTCTACTAGTAGTTATTTCCCAATATTGACACATGGTAATACGTTAAAAAAAAAACTTTTAATCTTTACGGCTATCTGAATATCTCATAATTGCCTTTTCCCTTTCCCAACACACAGAATCACTATTTAATCTCGATGGCCTAGCCCGGGTCAGACGGCCTCGATTGAGATGTAATGAGACAGACGAGAGATTCGGTAATACGATTTCGACGGGGACCAAATGTTGTGGACTTCCTTCTTTCATTTTATTTATGGCAGAAGAGCTAATTTAGTATTTCGTGAAGTGGTCTTTGAAATTCTGGCGGATCCATTAACGGTTACAGACTTCGCAGATAGACTATACACAAGTTGAGGGAAAGGGCGACGGCGAAGAGGTGACGAGGGAATGTTGCCATTTTACAGAATATATTTATGTCTGGCCGAGGAAATGACAGGTTAATTTGTTATTTACAATTAATTAAATTAGATTAATAGCTCGACCGGTGAGTGCATCACCCAATCAACTAACAGTGTTTCGTGTAGTAGTTCAAGAAGTAGTTTTTATTTATTTTATCTGTCAGATTTCTCAAGGGATTATGATTTTGTGATGGTCCTTATCAAAATAACGCCAGCGTTAAAAACCCTGTCCTTTACTCACTTGTCTCTCGCTAAATCACAAGCTGTGTATGTGATATAGTGAGTTTTTCAGTTGAGTTTACACAGAAAAGCATTTCCCAATACAATTCTATAATCAATCAATTTAATGATTTTGAATAGAGAT
>VCCN01003451.1:48120-62071 GCA_006491835.1 Architeuthis dux | reverse complement strand
TCAATAATTGCGTCTTTCATAAAAGTCTTTGGAGGAAACTCGTTCGAAACGGGTGTTTTAGGCATCGTAGTAAAGGACGAACAAGTGTCTCAGAGAATTGGGCTTAAAAACGTCTTCCACAGAATGTTTCTCTCTTTTAACATTCAATTAAAACCTGTAATTAGTTGGACATTTTGCGAGTTATTGCGCAGCGTCGATTACATCAGTGGAAGAATTTCAAAATATCATTTCTTTTCTTTTTCTGCCAATGAGTTGATTGCCTCAAGCTGGCAGGTATGAAATGAGATAAACGTTCGGTATACCCCTGGGGGCAACGAAATGCGAAAGAGAAAACAAAAAAAGGGTTTTCTTTGAACAAACGTTTCTTGGATTTAGTGAATGATGAGTTTTATATAAAAGAGGGAGAGAGACATGGGGGAAGGTCGAAGAGAGAGTGAGACACACACACACACAGAAAGTCGGAAATAGAGAGAGGCACACATACGCAGAGAGGAGAAGGTCGGGGAGAGAGAGACAAACAGAGACAGACATACAGAGACAGAGGAGAAGGTCGAAGAGAGAGAGAGAGATAGAGAGAGAGAGACTGAGAGAAGATCGGAGCGAGAGACAGAGAGAAGGTCGGAGAGAGAGACAGAGAGAAGGTCGGAGAGAGAGAAGGAGACACACACACAGAGAAAGTCGGAAATAGAGAGAGAGACACACACGCGCAAAAGAGAAGGCCAGAGAGAGAGACACACACATAGAGGAGATGTTCAGAGAGAGAGAGGTTCGGAGAGAGAGAGAGAGGTTCGGAGAGAGAAGTTCGGATAGAGAGGAGGAGTTCGGAGAGAGACAGAGAGAGAGGGGGGTCAGAGAGAGAAGAGGCCAGAGAGAGAGAGAGGAGAGAAATAAAATTAAAGAAAAGAGGAAGAGGGAGTAGACGAAAGAATGTGGGAGAGATCTTTTTGCAGAGGATTTAAAATAGATTTATTTCCTTCGGATTCCTCTTAACGCCAATTTAATTTTGGTTATTGTGGCCGTCCATATCGCAGGTAAAGGTAAACCAGTTACCTGTGGAAATGTATTTCCAGTCAACAACTCTTTGGCACTGTCCCGTTAATTTACAACCGAAGAATATCATTTGAAAATGCATTGAATAATAAAAATCATTAATTTCAGAACTTTTAAAGGCTTTACAGTTTCACATATTCAGGTTTTAGTTGTTTAACAACTTTTGATAGTTTACATCGACCATTATTTTCTACACAAGTTAATTCAGCGGTTCAGAACCTCAGATGTTTTGCTTAGAGGAGATTTGTGTGAAAAGGAAGAGAATTCCACTCGAGTGACTTCGTTTCTGCATCCCATTTTGAATCGAAGTTACCTGCTCACCAGATATTCAAGTCCATTAATGCAAATCATCTCCTGACCTAGTAGATCATCGGGTACCGCGCTGGGTCCATCATATCGTTTCTCGGGGCACTGACGTTACGTTGAAGTGCCCATCTCATCACCAAGTAAAATGCAACCGTTTATACTTGGTTACATGGTATCAACAGCAAGGAGTAATCCCTGACTCGATCTATTGACAGAACTGGATTCGTACCTTTCCCAGGGGAACTTTTGCAAAGTCTACACAAACTATCTCATCCAGAAATTGAACCCGGCTCACCATTATCATCGCACCTCTATGATAACATTTAAATCAAATCAACTTATCCCCCTGACTTGATCGAGGCTACTTGATCATTCATGGCATTTCTCCAGGCAATCTTCAGGTTATTTGGCACTGACCATTGTCCTCCCCAAGTAACAGGCAACAGGGAGTAACCCTTTACCATTCAGGTTTATAGCATCTGCTTTTTAAAATCTTTTTATTACAAAATACATTTTCTATCATAACTATAACGATAAAAGAAGTTGTTTTATTATTATTAAAGAACTACAAAAATGGACGCGTGCAAGTTTCATAAAACTGCGGTGTTAGAAAGTGCAAAAGCGGCCATTTTTATTTTCAAAGTTAGGGGACTCATCCTATTTATTCATTTATGTTTTTAGTATAGAATGAACGAAAACTAACGACGCATCTTACAAGAATAGGTTTATATCGCCATAAAACATGTTTGATGAGGTTATTCTCATAAAGGAAAGAGGGGGGAAGATCAATGAATATGCGAATACTTTTAGTGCAGAATAAAAGACGGGACAATGGCTTCAAATTGGATTTCTTTTTTGTAGAGAAAATAGAGAATCAAGAGAGGAATTACTTAGGCAATAACGTTCTCAAATCCACGTTTGCAAATTTAAATCACCTTTATTATAGTATGACCAAGTCAGCCTTGACAAAAGCAAAACACTGATTTTTGTTCATCGCAAGAGTTGTTAGGACTATTGAATCCATTCTTCGTGTTGCCTTTCTTGTTACCACAGCGTATCGACCGATTCATTCAACAGCCTTTTTTCAGGTTAACAATCCGTAAGGAAAGAGAGAGGTCCGTGTTGTACAGAAATGGGTTAAAAACAAACGAAATGGTGGCTAATATACCAACCGCTCCTCCGGCTTGTGCCAGCAACGCAAGGCATACAGACGATACCATTCTTAGCAACCCGTGTAAGACAGGCAGTTCCATATTTATACGCGGAGATGATCTCAATTCTCACCCTGGCAATTATCTATACCTGAAGAAGGCTGGATGGATTGGCCGAAACGCTTTGATAACAACAAAAGCAACAAAATGAATGACTTGGAATAGTGATAATGACTCTTCTCGAAACTGTAAATAAACTTGTGTGCTTGTTTGCTGTCTATTGCGTGGCGCCGAATTTAACACACGGCCATATTTATAGATATCCCAGTGAAGAAAATATATCTCACATGAGTTTTTTCTTCAAAGCTTTCAACACCAGAATAATGATTTAAACCGTTTGAATATGCCATATAGCGATATGAAATGGAAGAGGCATTGGCCACATGTAAGCCCACCTTGCATCACATGTAGCCCACCTTGCATCACATGTAGCCCACCTTGCATATCAGACCGTACTGTCAGCCAGGACAGTTAAATGAAGAATCTGAGAATAATAGTTGATGTGATAGAAGAACGACCGAAAGAGGGTTAGGGTTAAATTCAACCAAGGATATTAAGAGAGAGGGGGGGAGAACGCCTACCACTTCTTATCCTCCATCATTCCGTTGCTGTAAATGGTCTAAGCTTTTTGCACAAATAAGACACAAGTTTTGATACTTTCTATTCATCATGCATGCATCATTGTTATTCTGTAGAAGCAAAATATCAAGGTATATCTATAATCTCAGACGTTCCCCCCACAGCAACTCCACGTCACAGCTTTACTTGACTGAAGTGTTTTGCTCATTTCGTAATGTCAACCCAACATAATTACTTTTATAAAGATGTCTACTAATGCAATAGTCGCGTGATGCATTTGTGTAATTTTAAGGGAATCCCCTGTTTGGGGTCTCTTTTTTAGAACTTGATTACTAAACCGTTATAAAACGGTCTGTAGTCAGCAGATTTGTAAAGATTACTTCCATTATAAAAAAGAATTGCAAATTAGGGTTACACACACTTTAGTAAGACTGGTACATAAGAACAATGACGCATGCATTATCAGTAATATATCTACGCAAAGACGTAACTAGTAAACAGAAAAAGTAGTATCATGTATTTTTGTTTCAAAAGATTGACTTTTCAGATTCAAAATCAATTGCCAACTTAGCAATAAAATTACCTGAAGAAACTTCACACCTGACAAGTATCAGAGAGAGAGAAAGAGAAAGAGGGGAGGGGGAGATAGAGAGAGAGGGGGTGAAGAGGCTTCACACCTGACAAGATGACAAAGTATCGATTGTTTCCGGAAATGCAATAACAATGGCACACTCACACACAAATAAGTTTGTAAGCAAATATACACAAATAAGGATGTGAGCAGACAAATACCAAGTGTGTAAGCCAACAGCTAAAAATATTTTTGTTTACCCACCTGTGAATCTAGAATAAACATATTCTTATTTGCCCGTGCGAATATTTTCAAACCCCATTTAGGTAGAAAGCCAGGCCATGATAACACGGCTGATAGCACTAAAAAGATACTTAAACGAGCCTGTTAGCTGATAACTTTTATGTGGTATCGTTATTTTCAGTGAAGGAAAATTGTTGTTTCAGGATAAAGCAATTTGTTTCACGCAAAAAGACCACGTGACATACGCCTAGCAGTAACCAATGAGAAGACCTCAAGCCTAATGATAAAGAGAAAGAAAATAACAGTTTGCAGTTATCAACATTTTTTTTTGTTAGTTTTAATCCATCTGATCATTACTGTTCATCTCAATACTGAGTAGATATACTCCTCATTATTATTATTTTATTAATAAAACAGTACGTCATTATATTATTATAGATGACTTCTCAAAGTTATAGACAATAAGAACTGTATGAATGAACCAATATATCTCAGATCGGGGAATTTGACCAGGAAAATATTCACCCTAAACCTTATGTACTACTTCGAATGGAAGGAGAGGGTGGAAACTAGGGGTTAGGATTCTGCTCACAAATGGTAGCGGTAAAAGTTCGTTCTACATTCAGTTCGTGCCCTCTTCAAATTACCTGTGCTTTTGAGTAGAATGTTGTTATACTTATATATATAGTTATCATCTATTTACGTTAAGAACTGAGTATGTGCGTGGGTGTGCATGTGTGTGTGTGTGTGTGCGTGGGCGTGTGTGCATTTGCGTGTTTGCGTGTGTGTGTATTTGAGACGTAGGTTAGTTGGAAAACGGAATCCTTTCCCATCGTTTAAGAAAGTCAAAGGTGAGGAGATGGGGACTCTATATCATCCCGTTTTTGTAGCGTCGTCCACTATGTGGCGCCATCTTTAAGTGGTTACTGTAACGTTCACGATATCAGGTAGATAAGAGTTGTAAACGAGCAGTCAATGTGGAATGTTTAAAATCGTTAATTTTAGTTTAGTTTAGGAAACAGGAGATTTTAGTCAGTGAGAAAGATTCAGTTGGGTCTCTCGCATCGGAGACAATGTAGACTCCTGTTGTTCCGATCGCTAAGCCAAGATGGGAAGGGGTGAGGAAAGAAAAGAGAGCGAGAAAGTCAGGCAGAATCTGAAGGGTTCATGGATTAGTTAGAATTGATAGTAAAAGTAAAAGTAAACAATGAATACAATGCAAAATACGCATAGTGCAGCACTGATGCACATGTTAAGGTGCAGCTAATGCCTGTATGTGTTACGTATAAAGCCCGTCCGACGTTTTGGTATGGAAGTAAATGAAGTATCCCTATGTAACCTTTTCCGATGCGGTGTAGGTGCAGACGTCTAGTTTAATCTCTTGTGTTGAATCTTAATCCAAGCATCTGACAGATTTGAAGCAACACAAATTCTCAGATCGTTGTCATCTCTGCTTACCGGCTGTCCGTTACGAGATGCATCTTTGAGTAACTCATTTCCAATTGAAAACCTCCTGAACCACTTTTGAGCAGTACGGTCACTAACATCAGATTCATTGAATGCTGTGCATGTTCTATGGGCTGCTTCCGCTGCTTTTGTTCCATGTCTAAATTTGTACTGTAGATGAGCTCTCATAATCAACGTTTTTCTTGGCACGCTGATTTCACTAGTTACTATTGTAGGTATACACTTCTGAAGATTATCTTATAGTAAAAGATGTGCGTAAGTTTCATGTTGCCAAATGAACTGTTGCTATTCGAAGGTTTATCTTTTGGAAAGTTAATTTTTTAAAAAACATTTCAAAATTGAAGGAATATTTGTTGGTCACCTGATATATAATAGTTTCGGATAAGTCCGTAAAATATACAGCTAAATTATCAGTATTCGATTAACATTGAACCGTTGAACCCGTAGTACCGGTTTACTGGTAGAACACTCCAGCGTCTAATCACCGTAGTACCGGTAAACTGGGCAGAGCATGTACCCCAATTTAAAAGTAGGTAAATAGCTTTAAACATAGTATCCAGTGTAGTACTGCTCCGTACCCTTAGGAATAGGATAAATCTAATGGATGCACCCGTTGTTTACATATTCCTTGAAATAATTCGAAATGTTGTTGTGTCCGTCCGATGATGGATGGAGACAGCGATCAACTCAAATATCCCGGAATGGAAATGAGGTGGGTAAGCTCGATGAGCATTGAAGAAGTGTTATCAGAAGTGGTCGAATCTGATGACGATGAAATGGTTTACAATGAAGATTATCCCAAGAGTGACCACGAGTCAGTGTGCACAGACAATGGTGATGACAGTATTGACAGCGACGACGACCATGAGGATATACCAAGGGATCAAATGAACAGGAGGTGTGTTGCTGGTGGTACGGCGATGCACAAAAAGCTACGAACAATTTTGATCTGCTGGGGACGGGGTGGGGTTAGGGATAATGCATAGGTGAGTGGTCAGGTCTCAGGGTTCAGCGGGTCAGAATGATTAAAATATTCGCGAAACCCTTCAGTCGTTGAGCGAATATTTATGACTTTCAGGGTTATCTGCATCATCTTTGTATGAAGATTGTTTGAAAGATATATTATTCCCACTAACAACCTTTACCCTAATTGAAGATTTATTAACGTTTTTCTTTTAGGATTTATAGTTACTTGTCCATGACCTGTCGCTTCTCTGGCGTTTATAATAAGTGTACAATAACAGGATCGGCTGATTGCTTCTACTGATACTATAAGTGCGACAGAGATGGTAGAAAAAAGTTAGTTTGTTTAATAAGTGTTTCCCATTCTTATTAAACAAACTAACTGTTTTCTACCGGGGGAGTGGAAAAAAGGTTAGTTGAATGAAAGGGTAGGGGATGATGGCTGCTACTGATACTATAAGCGTGACAGATACGATTCCTTTTTTATATAAATATGTGTATGTGTGTGTGTGATTTGCTCAGCTTAGTCTGGCACAAGGCCCCGATTGTGAGACATCCAGTAAGGATTGAATACTCTGCACAAGCGAATTGCTCTGCACGACTAGCTTGCTAACTATGTAGCTACGATAGACACCCATAGGTGTTTTTACTAAGTTTAGCCTGGAACAATCGTGGGAAAACCTTTTGAGAATTAAACTATCCCTAATGGTAAAGGTCTGAAACACTAGCTTGTTAACCATTGCTCCATGGTGGGGAGTCTTTTTTATCGGATGTATTTTCTAAAATAGAAAAATAAACTATAAAATTCAACGTTTGACATTAAGAAAGACCACGACATTTCAGATATTCTAGTTTTTTGTTTTTCTATCTTTCCTGTGAGTAACCAAGTTAAGTGACCGGTTATATGGGAATGAAGGAAATTCGCCTATGGTGGACTCCTTTGAAGGACCTCTTCGGTTTAGAAGGTTCAGAATAACCTAAGGATTACCAACACGGATACAATTGGCGAACAGGGTTCGAATTTAGGCTCAGGCTACTTACGTTCACTTCCTACCGATGACCTTGAAAAAGGCATGAATCAACTTCTCCCTTCGATTTCCAAGATATCTTGACAAAATGTCGTCACTGGCATGCTACAATGATTGACGGAGAAAAGAGCGGATGAGGGAACATTGGATAAGGTACTCTCCGATAATTAAATTGGTTGAACAGGCAGTAGTAGCAAAAGGTTGTTACCCTCATAGTGAACCTTGACAGCGATCAATAATAAGCTCTTCAGTTCAAACCCATCATACAAACTGCTGGCATTTTTTCGTAACATTCCTATTCTTTTTGTTTATCCGGTTTCAGGAAGATCATCATCGATGAACAAATAAACATCCATTTATTACCCGTCCTTTATTCATTTGTTTATTTATCAAATAAATCGATCTTTATTCTCTTTTCAAGTTCCTTCTTTTTTCTGATTCAACACAATTCCAGTCGATCGTCCACAAAAAACGCTGTAATCTTTCCTTATTTTTTCCACAAATCATTGTTTTTTTCCCATAAAAGGAAGATACGGAAGTTGTCCCTTAATGATAAGACAATTATTTATTTTTTTCTGTTCAAACACATTCCTCCTCCTCCTCCTCCTCCTCCTCCTCCTCCTCCTTTATTAGCCTGATTATGCAAGGATCAATAGCAGTGAAATCCACATCAGAAGAAATAGAGAAGAAAAAGTTTTATTCTTTTTTTAATAGCCCTCATTTCCTATTAATTTCCTTTCATCTTCTTGCTCCCACAAAAACTCTTATAAAAAATACCAAGATTTCAAAAGAAGTAAAAACAACTGATTATCATTCAATGTAGAAAAGCTGCTCCCCAGTCTGAACGGAGATTGTTAATACTCTGGTATGGAAATGTTTGGAATTATATACACGAGTTCTGTCCGGAAAGTATCCAGCCATATTGAATATCTTGAGAACCGGTTTCGCAGCCTTGATGTAATGTTGCACCCAATCAGAGGTGACCTTAATGCATATGTATAACAAAGTTCCCCCATATTGTTACTCAATCGGCAGTGCGACGCTACCGAATGAGTGTGTGTACTGTGTATTGTGTGACTATTTCATTCACAATGACCGAGCGAGTCATTTCTCACGTCTCGTGAACCTTTTGCTAAATATCGCCCATCACCCACGTCTGTCACAGATGTTGACTACTTTGGTAAGTTTCGAAATTTCATAGAAGTTTCGGCTTTTGTTCGAAACAAAGTTTTGATAAGAAAGAAATGTCTTCCCTTGCAAAATAAAAAGCCAGAGTATTTTTAGATGCAATAAATTGTTTCCTATTGATGTTATGCCAATGTTGACGTGCTAAACTTGACATAGAAAAAGTATTGAATGCTGACCATTATTAACTTTAAAATTAAATTCTATATATTCTTTGCAAATCGTGCAGAAACAGTTTCCACTCTGAAATCTTTTTGAAACTCATCTGAAAGGATAAGATTTATCGCTCAGCCAAGCATTAATATAATCACAGATTTCTTACCATGCAAGAAAGCCTCGCTTATTAATAAACTGCAGAATCGAATCTGGAGAAAAAATATGTTGCCACTAAAGAATCAATGGCGTGTCTTCCCCAACTCAATATATCTTTGAAAATCCGTTCAGAAGAAGAAAAAGAAAATCACTATGAAAGGACGGGTCGATTCATCTTCTTTAAGTATTCTCACGGACTTTGAACGATTGACACCCATGTCAAAAATAAAACAAAATAACAAAATTGCATTTAAAGGTTAATTCAATTTTCATAAACTTTATAACATTAGAAAGATTTGGAGAATATTCTGATATAAAAATAATTTTCGCCCAATTTACAGAAATAGAGATATTTGTATTTGAATGTTTGTTTTTAGTTATTAAAGTGTTTTACTAGGAATTAAAAAGAAATCAATAGAAACAAAACTTGAACGCCTGCATTTTAAAAATCTACCAAAACTCAACTAATTATTGAAGTTGAATAAAACCCAACTATACTTATTGCCTCGAAGACTGGATTCATTAAAATGTTTACTTGTAAAAGAAATTAGAAATATTTTCTTGAATGTAAATACCCCCCCCCCCATGAAATCACAATAATCCAAGACGGATATCAACAAAGCACGCGGACGATTTGTCTGCGGAATAAGAGAAAGAAAGGAACTGATGAACTCATGATACCTGTTAGTCACGGGTGCTTGACTTCACATGCGAGCGAAGGAAAGGGACCGATGAACGTATGCGTCTGTTAGTCACGGGTAATTAAACTCGAACACTGACCCGAACAATATTTTTTCGGAGTTATCCATTGTATTCCAATATTAAAGAGCATGCTTCTCATATTTGATAGATGTTACCCAGTATTACTATTTACCAACGTTTACCGAATTGACTTTTTACAAAGCTTAAAAGTGTTGTTGAAGTTGACGATTATGCAATATATTCGAATAGAAATACATTATATAAAGACTTAAAAAAGGAAAATATCTTTCCAGTTTTTTTTATATTAATAGCCGATTGGAACTCCTTTCCTATGAATAGGCGATTGGGGCTCTTTTCTTATGAATATGCGATTTGAGCGCCTTTTCTATAAATAGTCGATTGGAGCTCCTTTCTTATGAATATGCGATTTGAGCGCCTTTTCTATAAATAGGCGATTTGACCTCCATTCCTATGAATAGGCGATTGGAGATCGTTTCCATGAATAGGCGACCTCCAATCGGGGCTGAACGGGCTTTCCTATGAATAGGCGATTTGAGCTCATTTCATAATTAATAGGCGATTGGAGGTCCTTTCCTATTATTAGGCGATTGGAGCTCCTTTCATGTGAATAGGTGATTGATGCTCCTTTCCTATGAATGGGCGATTGGAGCTCCTTTCGTATGCTTAGGCGATTGGAGCTCCTTTCATATGAGTAGGCGATTGGAGCTCCTTTCCTATGAATAGGGGATTTGGGCACATTTCATATGAATACGCGATTTGAGCTTCTTTCTTATGAATAGTCGACTGGAGCTGCTTTCATAAATATAGGCGATTGGAGCTCCTTTCCTAGGAATAGGCGATCTGAGTCTCTTTCATATTAATAGTCGATTGGTGCTCCTTTCCTATGGATAGGCGATTGGTGCTCC
Organism: Architeuthis dux; assembly: GCA_006491835.1. Taxonomy (NCBI): domain Eukaryota; kingdom Metazoa; phylum Mollusca; class Cephalopoda; order Oegopsida; family Architeuthidae; genus Architeuthis; species Architeuthis dux. The sequence continues at coordinate 51,528 of VCCN01003451.1, read as the reverse complement.
TTTTCTAGGAATAGGCGATTGGAGATCATTTCCTATGAATAGGCGATTGACGCTCCTTTCATATGAATATGGGATTGGAGCTCATATCCTATTAATATGCGATTGGAGCTCCTTTCCTATGGATAAGCGATTTGAGCTCCTTACCTATGAATAGGCAAAAGCAGCTCCTTTCCTATAAATAGGCGATTGGAGATCGTTTCCTATGAATAGGGGATTGGAGCTCCTTTCGTGCGAATATGCGATTTGAGCGCCTTTCATATGAATAGTCGATTGGAGCTCCATTCCTATAAATAGTCGATTGGAGCTCCTTTCATATGAATAGGCGATTGGAGCTCCTTTCATATGAATAGGCGTTTGGAGCTCCTTTCCTATGAATAGGCGATTTGAGTTCCGTTCATATGAATAGGCGATTGGCTCTCATTTCCATTGAATAGGCGATTTGAGCTCCCTTCCTATGAATTGGCGATTTAATTCTTTTCATATGAATAGGCGATTGAAGCTCCTTTCCAATAAATAGGTGATTTGACCTCCTTCCCTATGAATAGGCGAATGGCGCTCCTTTCATATGAATAGGCGATTGGAGCGTTCAAAAGTTAGGTTTGCTCCAGGCTTCGGTACTTCGAAATAAAGAATTCTCTTAGAATCCCGCCACAGAGAAAAACTTTCCCCATTCCGTTTGAAATATTGAAGGATCTTCTAGATCTAGAGACGATTTTTTTCGCTCAGGATTCTCGAAATAAATCCATTGAATTGAGGAAGCGGTAATATGACTATGACTGTGTCCGTCGACTTGTCATAAGCTTCGATGGCCGAATTGGTTAGGGCGTCGTCCATGACTAACTCCCAGAATATGTCCAAGTGTCGTCAGAAGCTACATCTATACTTTTACTTCACGCTACTTACTTTAAGGATCGGAGTGTAATTGACTTATACATTTATGATAAAATGCAACAATAAAATGAAAGAAAAGATTGGCTACAAGTTAATTAATAACTGACAATTAAGACATGGGGGATAAAAAGTTTGGGGTACCGGGTTTTTAGTGTCCAATACAAAAAGCTTTGAAAACTTTCAGTGCAAGAACAAAAACGACGTTACGTGAAATATATTCGGCACTTCTAACACGAATTCCTTTTACTTTTGACGGTCAATCTCATCTCATGAAAACTGTCTGTTTCTCTAAGAATCATCGTCTTCCTCATGTATTCCTTTATTTCTCTTCGTTGCGTTTTCTTCCTCGTTTACTTCTTGAATTCCTTCTTTTTCATTCTTATTCCCTTCTTTTTCTTAGTTCAGTTGGAGTTGACTTTGTTTTCCTACCGTAACATAAACAAGAACAACAAGAACAATCCTCACCAAAATGAGGGATGTAAACCGATATATAAAACCCACATTCCCCTACTATGATTTGAACTCAAGACCAGCTGTTTGCTCGCAGGCTGTGTTACTGACTGAGCTAAATTCTTAGATATTAACGAAAATGTATCATACAGATACGCACGGGCTTATTTCATTCTAATACGTAAAAACATTTTTACAAAAAATATTTTTTTTTATAATTCTTTTAATTTATTCAATACAAAAGTTGCAGTAATCATCTTCAGTCGGAATAGAAGTGGAAGTGGATTTTGACCCTGCATCAGCCAGTCTTGTTTCTTTCTCTTTCGTTTGCCCTGCATCCGTGTAACCTTTCTTCTTAGCCCATAAATTGTTAATTTCTCCTTTTCCCCCGTCCTTCATTTAACCTTCTTTCTTTTCATTTTTTTCTTCCTCTTCTTTTTCTTCCCCACTTTCACCTTTTACTCTTTTCAGACATTTTTTTGCCTCGTTCTGGATCGTCCTGACACCATAAACTGCTGACTTCACCAATTAGAACGACTCAGTAATAATGGATTATTTTTCCCCCAACTCATTATCCACCAACGTCGGCCTCAGCTTGGATTTCGTAATTGATTACCAATAGGAACAAAAGTGGGATGGTCTTTCTTCCTTTTCATAATGGCTTTTTAATGCGCTCTATCTCCTATTTATGTCGGATTCTGGAAGAAGACACGCACATTTGAATCGTTTTGGTGCCGAACCAAAAAAGTATTTCAAATCATTGCCTTTTTATGATCAAAGATTCAGAGGGACAATCTCCACACTTTGTAGTTAGCGTTTGTATTCTATTTCACCAAGCTTACTATCAAATCCTGCCCAAACCATTGGTTCCTGCCTGATTACCGAAGTTAAGCAGCGGTAATCCTGATTGGTACTTCCATGGGTAACCACTTGGAAACATCAGAGACTGTAAGAAACATATGGCTAAGCAAAACTTCGCCAGTAAACTGTCTAATTTAGGGCCATCTAGAACATCCGTTCTCGTCTGATCCCTGTAGTTACGCAGCGTCGAACCTGCTTAGTACTTTGGTGGGTAACCGCTTAGAAAAATCAGATGCTGTAAGCGATTGGTGACCTTGTGTCAGATTTTGCAAACCGCTGGAAATAAATCGGCTCACTATGAGAAATCCCTTTTGGAAAGGCTTATTTCCACTGACTTGTGTAGCCATTATTCATATCTTCACTAATTTTCGAACTCAAATCAATATAAATATCTGACTTGGTTTGTGGTTAACTAAATGCTTATAATACCCTGCTCGGTGCTTGAGATAGTTGCGTATTTGCCATCGGCGCCAGTGATCAGCGTTCAAGACCAGGTAAAAAACCAAGAGTTCTAGTTTTGATTTTCAAGGCTTTCTCTACTATGAAGACTAACAAAACACAATATTCGTTGTTTTTCTCGTGTGCAAGTCTAAGCTAAACTCAATAAGCATCAATTATTAATCCAAACGTGATTAATTCATATCATCCCCGCTTGGGAATGCCATCATGATATCATTAGTCTGAACAACTATGGAGGAGGAAGAAGAAGAAGAAGAAGAAGAAGAAGAAGAAGAAGAAGAAGAAGAAGAAGAAGAGGAAGAAGAACAGCAACAACAACAACAGCAGCAGCAACAGCAGCAGCAATAACAATAACAATAATAACAGCAACAAAACAACTTATCTTTTGTGCACGCGCCCATAAAGGGTAGCGGCAAAATCTGTGCTACATTTCGATCGCAGGCACTGTTCAAATTCCCCGCACTTTTAGGTATCAACGAACAATACTTTTAGTCTCGGGTCGATGTTTTGTGTTCTAAACACTAAACTAAATGTGTTGTGGACGCATTGATATTCTTTAGCTAAACTGAGGTGCCTACGGTATCTTTTGGAAAGTTGAAGAGCCAATCTATCGCCGTACCCCCGTATATTAATGAATCCACTTTGTGTCATAATTTACCATCATTGGAGGGAAGGGCAAATAAATACTGCCTTTATGAAATATTTGTTGACCGCAAAAATCCGCTTCCATTTCTCTCTCTCTCTCTC
>VCCN01003440.1:3853036-3872254 GCA_006491835.1 Architeuthis dux | reverse complement strand
TTAGTTACATAACTATTCTTTAAAAAAGGATTTTCAAATATTTCTGCAACCCCCAATAATTTTCACGCAACCCCTGGAGGGGTCACGACCAATGTTCCCTCTAATGTTTTGTAGTGAGTGGGTGCAAAAATCTTAGGTTGTGCAAATTTTTTTCCTGTGGCAAAAGTATGTATGCACTTTTGGAATCAATATTTTTTCAATAAAAACTCAGTTAAGCTATCTACAGAATTTGAAATCATTTGTGAGCACATTAATTTCCATTGTGCGCTGGTTGCAAGCTTAGAGGGAACTGAGAACAACAAAAATAATGAGAAGAAGGAGTTTGATTGTCTGAAGAGCTCTTTGAATTAAGAACCTTGTTTAAAAGATTGGTCCACAAACAACCAACGCAAATATTAACGTGAAAAATTAGAAGATGTTATAATTCCTTCTTGGTTTTGTCATCTTCTGAGTCTGTTGTGGGCGTCTCATCAATGAAATCGAGAAGACTGTGCCAATGGTTATGTGCAAGTAATGCCACATTGCGGCCACCAATAATGCTCATCTCCATAGCCGAGGCAGCACTTTCGATCGCATTCACATAATAAAGCTGATCATAAAGGAGAAACGACGGTAACGACTGTGTAGCTGAATATTCCGGGTATGCCTGCCAGTCGTAAATTAGAGTCTGATTGATGCTTTTAAACAACAGTTCTTTCTCTGTCTCCGTCAGGAGATCCCGCGAAAAAACTTTCCAAGTATCTTTGGTCAATTTTCGCATTGAGTTAATAAAATAGGGATCCTTGTTGATGAGGATAGTAGTAGGTAGGTCCTCTTCTTGGTCGGAATGAAAGAACGAAGCGTTAACCTGTCCCTTTAAAAAACTGGCCACCGTCCTATAGAAAGGTTGTGTGAATGCATGAAGTGCTGAACTAAAGTCTTCAAATTTTAAGTCTGAACTGTCTCTATTCAGGGGGATGGCTACAACAACGATATCGTATATGGAGCTCTGTACAGAATCAACTTCGTTCGTGCTATCGTTCAGCTCGTATTCCAATTCGTACTGGATGGAATTAGATTCTTTGAGGAGAATAATCTTTGTTACTTTGGCCGGAATCAGTCGGGCCTTGGATTTCTCCAAGAGTCCTTTGGCCACCAATTTGTTGCCACCTTTCACTGCCCACAGACCATCCTGTACCCCAGCCAAGGAAACGGCACCTACGGAAAACAGAGGTTACACAAATTGAAGATTTTGTTAACACAATGCAGAAACGAGAAGTAAAAATGTTTGGAAGTTTAGAAAAATTGACACTTTCCGATTTCTGTGGTCCTGTTTTTCGGCTAAGATCAAAGTGTAGCATCTGTTCTTTGAAACCTTTATGGCTTTGAAGTTCGGAGAAATATGGCCCGAGATTCGTCCTGGGGTCCGTGTTGGTTGCACATGATATCGAAACCTTCTGGCCGAGAAGTTGAGCAGACCTGGCCCGGAATTCGTCCAGCATGCACAGGATTCGTCCTGTGACCAATGACCAGCTTGTGCCAATGTCTGCGTGACATCAGTTGCAGGGACTTGGGGAACAACCCTCCCCCTCTGACTGCAGGACATCACCCTAGAAAAGACTGTGTCTCAAATTTGCAGTTGTGGGGAGGCAAACAAAGAGAAAGATCAAAGTGTAATATCTGTTCTTATCAGCTTGATAATGGCTGGGTTGATTCCTAGAGGTACAGCAATAACAGTCAAAGGTGGAGCAAGCCCCTAACTCTTCGCTTTGTTAAAAAAATCAGTTTAATATCGAAGTCCCCACATTGGGGACATATAAAATATTAAGCTGATAAGAGCAGATACTACACTTTGATCTTAGCCAAAAGGCTGACACGACGCATTTTGAACGGGACCATAGAAATTGAAAAGTGATGAAAAATTAAATAGACATATAATTTAAAAGAAAACATGAACTAAAAAAAAAAAAAAAATAAAAAGCACTGTAAGTTTCAGTTTTGTTTATTTCTGTAGACTGTGTGGAGCATAGAGCCACACTCACTCTGTTGTGGTTTCAGTAGAAAGTGAATTTTATGGGGTGGAGATGCTAGCTCCACACCCAACTCTACTCCTTTACCTTCAGACCAGCTATGACGACTGCCAAGCTACTTGGGCCGACAAATGAACACAAGACAAATGAGCGTAAGACAATTGGGCGAATCAATATAATACCTTCTGTCAGTTGTGTTTTGATTTCTGTACTAGTTGTGTTAGTAAAGCAATTATTTTTTTAATCACTGCTACCAAAGGTTTAAATTATTCATGAATACACACATTTATATCTATCTATCTATGTATCCAGACTTTTCCCAGCCCTAACCGTTCATAGTAGAAACTTGAAATTTTGCACCCACACTCCCCTCAATGAGTAGGGAAAATGCTTTTTTTGTGTCTTGAAAATTCCCCCCCAAATAGGTTTTTAGAGAGGGTTTCAATTTTATCTATCTATCCATCTGGACTTTGCACAGCCCTAACCGTTCAAAGTAGATACTTGAAATTTTGCACGCACACACACACACTCACTCACTCCCCTTAATAAGTAGGGAAAATGCTTTTTTTGTTTTTTGGAAAATTCCCCTCCAAAATAGGGTTTTAGTGGGGGGTTCAATTTTCGATGTAAGCTTATGCTAAATTGGTCACTAGTTTGTGTCCAGCACCATTCGCGTTTTTTTTGTTGTTGAAAATTCAGATATTTTTTTAGTGATTACAGCCCAACTTTTTAATTGATCACCCCCAACACAGCATTTTTTTGCTTCATAATTTCCCTTGGAATGCTAGTATTATTTATTTTTTGTTAGATGAAGTATTGTAAACAACTATTGTTAATTATGGCCTACTATTTTCCTTCTTCTTAGAAGAGAGCTAGACCAGCATTCCCAACAGGAGCTATATGCCCCATCGGGGGTCCCTGGCACATTTGAAGAGGGCCATAGACTGAAGTAATAATAGTAATTTTTGTCTATCTGTTTGTGTTGTATCCCTGTTTGACAGTGGGCCATGGAACCTGAAAAGAGGGGCCGTAGCCAAAAAAAGGTTGAGAATGGCTGATCTAGACAACCTGACCTCGGATTGTGGCTTCGACATCATCACACGTGTGGATTACAAATGTTATATCGGCTGTTTTCATGGTCACCTATATATATCTGCGCCACTCCAGTGTTCCATAGGATGCAAACCCTCATTTTAAAGGGTGGGGGTCGACCTTGGGCAAGTCACACTTCACCTTAAAACTACATTGCTTAGGCTGGGTGGTTACTCCGCACATAAGCCCCGTGGAAAACCATCTCTCAAATCCTCGTTCATGAAGCCAAGCCATTCATAGATATACAATATATCTGCTCAGGAGGCCGTAGTGTTCACATCCTGTGCTTCAACTACATAGGTAAGCCATACCATCTGAACACTCCCACAAAGGGGAGGCAGACCCCCGTAGCTAGCTCGCATCTGCCAGGAGAAGGAAACTCCTGTCAAACCTACAACCCAAGGACAATGCTGCTATCCGTGCCACTACGGAGGACCATAGCATGCAAACCAAAGGTTCAAAGGGTGGGGTCGGCCATGCGCACGTTGCACTTCACATTAAGACTCCATTGCGCAGACCACAGATTTTTCACATTCACATCCGCTGACCTAGGACCTGAATAAAGACACAGAAAACCCGTCCCAAATTCCTGTTCATGGAGCCAAGTCATTCATTCATTCATTCCTATTGACGTGTTAGTTGCCCACACAGCTATTAATCTCCTCTGCCCAGAAGACTGAAAAGCAAAGGCTACCTACCCACGAATGCATGGATATCAGTCGACTGTCCGTAGTTGGTTCGGACGGCAGCGGTCACCAATTCACCAATGAAACGCTGAGAGAATCCTTCCTCCTGCATGATTTCTTGAAGTGTCCGAGTGGTCAAGTTTGCAATTAAGGGGTCCATCGACAACAGCAGGTCTTTTACGGTTGTGAAAGCATAACCGCTCATTTGGTGGCTGTATATTCTGCAGAGAAAGAAAGAACATCAATTAAAACATTTTACATCATCCATATCAATACGTATATTCAAATGGTTCTTCGGACAATTGAACTCCTTGTTATTTGTGTTGTAAAGAACCGTCTTCCTTCTCACCCAACCTTGCAATGTAATGAACAAGGGTAAGAATGGTAGATGGTGCTTATGCTTGTATGGAAGCAAAAGGGACTCAACCTTCACTAGAACTGTCATCCATTCATTACTCCTCCCTCACAAGTCTAAAAATCAAGTTATAGTAGGAAAAGTGAAATGCTGTGAGGAAATTAAAATAGGAAATTTACCGACTAAACTTTTCCATAAGATTATCATTGACCCAGCCTGACAGTCGATGTATGTCTCTGCCGTAACGCCAAAGAGCCTTCATGGCTGTGATGATGGCATAATTACTGGATTGGAACTGGAATTGTTCTCCATCATAAATACCAAATCCAACAGAATTCTCGATTAGCTTCTCCAAACCTGGAAAAAAAAGAACTTCATTTCATCATTTGCCCGTCCATAGGTTTTCTCTTAAGAAGAAAAATATTTGAAAGCAAAAGAACCTCATAACAGAATTATTGCTGCAATACAAAACATTTTAAAAAATGATCTCACGGGTAAATTACTTGCAATATATTGGAAAATCCTTTCCTTGGCCAATGCATTTCTATAGTAAAAATTCCTTGGCCAATGCATTTCTATAGTAAAAATTCCTTGGCCAATGCATTTCTATAGTAAAAATTCCTTGGCCAATGCATTTCTATAGTGAAAATTCTTAGTCAATGCATTTCTATAGTACAAATTCCTTGGTCAATGCATTTCTATAGTAAATATTCTTTGGCCAATGCATTTCTATAGTGAAAATTCCTTGCCCAATGCATTTCTATAGTACAAATTCCTTGGCCAATGCATTTCCATAGTAAAGATTCCTTGGCCAATGCATTTCTACAGTAAAGACTTTTAGCCATGATTTTCAAAGCAACCCAAATGCAAAAAAATGATTATAATAAATATAATTGCTGTTTTAAATGACAAAATTTGATATTATGTGAAAGAAAACCAATTAAATTTCAGTGAATTTGAATATCTGGTTCTTCTTACCAAAGAGTTCTGTAAAGTTGACCATGTAGTGATTCCTTGGGTGAATGGTACTGCCTCCTGTTTCAAACTCTTCACCCTCCAGGTTCACTGTGGCAAGACGCCCTCCAATATGCTTGGCTTCATATATGTCAATGGTGGCCTGATCTCCAAATAACTGACGCAAATAATACGATGATGATGTGCCGCCAAGACCAGCACCAATCACAGCTACAAAAAAGAAGAAGAGATAATCTACTTATATATTTAATAACAGTGTGATTTTTTTCTGTTTCGCTGTCCACTACAATGGACTCTTCCACTTACAAAGTAACAATTTTGCTGATAAAATATATCCTACCCATCATTTAAAACAATGGACACTTCCACTTAAACCACGTTTTAATAAAACCACAGATGAAACTGAATAGACATAAACATTTATTTACTATTAACAGCTTTGAAGTAGTGAACTATTAAATCTTAAAGTAAGCAAGATAATGTGGAGAAACTGCTCAAACTCTACAGAAACATGGGTAGATATTTTGTCAAATGCATTACGGTCTCCAGCACATATATATGGGTCATTCCATATCAAATCTGAAAATATCAGTTTGATTGAACAAATGGTTCAGAAGTTATGACAAATTGAAATTTGCTTAAATTTACATGTGGCAAGCTGCAAGCATGATTTGCCAAATTTGGCACTTCATAACTATGCTATTTAAAAAGATATCTAGCTGAAATTTGGTACCACTGTAGTTTTTCACCCAAACTAAGCTATTTCTATTCTATGTGGTTTAGGAGTTATGGGTCCTTCAAAATGGGGGGAAATGGAGTTGCTAAATGTTTGGCCGACCATAGAAACTGAACTACGGGTGTTAAAATAAAGATTCCACTGGATTATATTCAGTTAATGTATTGCCATGTGTAACGCATTGAAACATTGAGTTTAAAAGCATTAAATACTTTTCTGATGATCAAAACATTACAGTAAAAACACAACATTTTATGTGTTTTATGAATGCATGAAAAGTAATGTAGTCAGTTGAAAAAAATGGTTCAAATTTTGCTGGCCAAACATTTAGCAACTCCCCCTAAAAAGCCCCCTCCCCCATAACTCCTAAAGCACATAGAATATAGGTAAAATGCAACCAGAAATGTCTTCGTTGGGTGAAAAAATACAGGGGTACCAAATCTCAGCTAGATATCTTCATAGTTAAGAGTGTCAAATTTGGCAAATCATGCTTGCGGCTCGCGACATGTAAATTTAAGCAAATTTCAATGTCATAACTTCTGAACCATTTGTTTCATCAAAATCTAGCATGGTGCCCATGGGGACTTACAAAATATTAGGTGATTTGATATGGAATGACCCATATATATATATGTCACACTAAGATTGTGAAACTATTGATTTCGTGAAATCCTTAAACAATGAATTGTGGGATATTATAATGACCTGTTGGATTATCTTCCCATGAATGCTTTTTTGGAATCAGCCCTCATTATAGACTTCCATATAGAATGATTTCCTAAGCTTGGCTTACTAATGGAATTTTCTATCATGCCATATGTGCGGATTCCTTTAGTTCCCATATTTTAGTGTTTTTGTCCTGAATTTATTTGAAAAAGAATTTCTTATCATAAATTCATAAACATTTAACACACACACCATCATATATACAAGAGCCGTATCTGTCAAACATAGTATCAGTAGCAGCTATCAGCCCCTCTCCCTTCTTACCCTCTTATTAAACTACCTAACCTTCTTTTCTCCCATCCTACCGTGTGTGTCACACTTATAGTATCAGTAGCAGCCATCAGCCGAGCTTGTTGCTGTACAATTATGATAAGCATCAGCGAAGTGACAGGTCATGGACTAGTAAATATAAACCAACAAGATAAGCTATCAGTGTTCAGCGAGTATGTCTCACAAGCCATTGACAGTGAATCTAGCCCCCATAGGGTGCTTTATAAATGTACGATAATTAATCATGTATAAGTTGCACTTTTCAGTATCAATTTTCTTATTTCAAAAGTTTAGGTGCGACTTTTACTCAGAGTTGAGAGTCCAGTATCTGATTGGTGCATCCCAAAGAGTGCTTCAATCTGGTGACAGGTTGATTACATCCTGGACAACTACGTCCCGGTCATTTGCGTCCCACTAAATTGCATCCTGGATAACTGTGTCCCAGGCATTTGTGTTCAATACATTTTGTGTTCCGGTCATTGGTGTCCCGGACATTTGCGTCCAATAAATTTTGTGTCCAGGACATTTGCGTCCCACTAAATTGCATCCAGGACAACTGTGTCCCAGGCATTTGTGTTCAATACATTTTGTGTTCCGGTCATTGGTGTCTCTGGACATTTGTGTCCAATAAATTTTGTGTCCTGGACATTTGCGTCCCACTAAATTGCATCCTGAACAACTGCGTCCCAGTCATTTGCGTCCCACTAAATTGCATCCTGAACAACTGCGTCCCAGTCATTGGCATCCCACTATATGTAACTATTAGTTATAATTCTAAGCAAACGAGGGGTACGAATAAACACCCCGACCCTCTCTCTGACAGAGAACAGGATTGCAACGCATAAATATCTTCAGCTTTTAAGTTATTTTGGCATTCTTTCTGCATAGAAATTATTCATATATATTTATTCATATACATGTATCAAATTAAAATTATGCATTTATTTTTTGGAAAAAAGTTAAAACTATATATTTACATAGTTTTAATTTGATCAAAAGTCTATTTAATCGAAACAAGGATAAAAACAACTACTTTTTTACAATTAAAAGTTTCTGTAATCAAAGTGAAATCAAACTTTTTTTACAAAACATAAGTAAATATATAGTTTTTTTTTGTGAAATAGACAACTTCACTGATTCATCATAACATATATATTTAAAGCAAACAAGAACAAAACAATACTTAAAAGAAAATTATTCACATATATTCATTCATATGTATTTAAAACAAATTTGAATTTTTTTCCACCTTTAAAAAAAATCTTTTCTTAAAACGAAAAAAAATATCTTCAAGAACACAAAATTATTATTCATTTCTTAAAACGAAAAAAAAAAAATCTTTTCTCCAAGGAAACCAGTTTCTAACACAGATGTTTACACTAGTGGTTTAAAATGCTGAAAATGGCCGAGGTACGAAAAATAGCCAATAACTTCATAGATAATTAAATAAAAACTTTTTATTTTCATTTTTTTTGTTATAAAAATAAATAAAAAGATAGTTTAATCAAGAAGTGTAAAAACTGTAAAAAAAAAAAAAAAAAAAAAAAAAAAAAGAAAGTTATAATGCGTGTCTTCCTTGTTTTGATGCATTTGACTAGAACACAATTGTCCGGGACACAAGTGGGCGGAATGTAAAGGTCACATTTGACAAGGATGTAGTTTTTCCAGTCAAGTCAACAACTTGCACTCCAAGGGGAATTATGAGTCACCACCACCATCCTTCTTTTTAAAAAATTAAGCAGCGGTGGTGGTAAAATTAAGTTGCCTTGATGAAAATACTACCAATATAGGGGACCGATTTAGCATAAACTTACATTGTAAATTGAACCCTCTACTAAAACTTATTTTTAAGGGAAATTTTCAAAACACAAAAAAAAGAACTTTTCCCTACTCATTGAGGGGGGTGTGTGCCAAATTTTCAGTTTCTACTATGAAAGGTTAGGGCTGGGCAGAGTCTGGATACATAGATACATATAAATGTCAGAACACATGAATAACCTAAATCCAGCAACAGTGTTTAAACCAGTCTGTTGTGGGTAGCGGTGATTAAATAAATGACATCTTTGTCTTGAAGAGTGTTGTGATACCAGATTTTTAGCTTGTATCGCAACAGACTTTATTTTACAAAGCAGTTGATTGATTGTTTTGTTTAACGGCACATCGACCCTTGGTGGGTCATTTAGTGCCGAATTCAGTAGGGGGGGGGGAGAGATCCCATGTCCCCATGACTAGAGACTTGAGGGGTGGGGGAGAATCCCAAATCCCTGTCACCAAGACAAATGCCACGAGGACCGGGATAAGCTGGTCAGTGGTCAAAAGCTTCTCAAGACGAATCCCGAGCATGCTAATGGCGATCACCCCTTGGATTTACAATACTGTGCGGTTATGTGGAATAATTAATTGTGCATAATTTAATCTTAGGTAAAAGTTTACAATAGGGGGCGCCGGTGTTGATGTCCGATTTTTGGAAAATCAGAGTCCAATTTTGAGGAAGCTAATTGGGCAACTCTGCTCTTAATTCAGATTTTGTCCGTTTAATCCGATATCTGGCTTAACAGGGTCCGTTTTAACGAGGGTTCACTGTATATTTGGTTTGACAAACAGAACTTAAGCAATGGGTCACAAAAAATTTAATTTTTAGAAACTTTGGAAATCTCTGGTCTAAGGTATTACCGTAATAACAGACCAAAGTGTGACAACGGTGCCAACCACAAGATCGAACCGGGGACCTCTGCCCAACCGCAGTGGAAGAGACTTTGTGTGGCAGCGTTGTAAGAACATCCAGGTTCCCCACTTATGTTTTGTTGCACCAAACACTTTTCATACGGGCACTTGAATCATTTCTTAGCGTGATAAAAGTGGCTGATTATGAGGAGTGAAAACAATTCACTTTTGGCTGCGGTCTGACGAACATTGTTGGTGTAGAGTGATTTGAGAGAAAACAGTGCGTTTTCCGGTGTTGTGCTGAAAGAAGTTACCTCCAAAGAGGTGTCCTGTGAAAGAGACTTTGCGCCCTGCGGTCCTCCCGTTTTAAAGAGACCTTTCTACTACAGTTTTGTGCTCCCTTAAGTTGATGTTAGAATTATTTTCAGTAAAAATTGAATAAAAAAATGTTGTACCGGATACACGCTGTATCCAGTACAAAATTAAATAACTTTTTTCACTACCGTCCCAGAACCATCCCAAAAGAAATGTAATCGGTCCCAAAATCAAAATGTTGTTTCTTTACTTTGTTATTATCATCTTCAAAACAAGAACAATCCTCACCAAATTTTTAAAAAAAGAAAATCTGTCCTAGAGAAGATATTTTTACCGTCCGCAGGATGACATTAATTTCGAGCCCTGACCGGATATAAAGAGAAAAATCAGGATGCAACTTATACTCAAGTGCCTCTTATGCATGCGTAAATACAATAACTTATTGTTGCACTTGAGTGTGGCTTGATTACCCTTACTCTATACACAATCTATACTTTTACCTATTGGCAGAATTATCAAATTTTATACGACAAAAGGGCAACATGACTGCGCAGGCGTTGAATCTAGGGCGTGTCAGAAATGCTCAAGTTCCATGCCCGTCCATCAAACCATCAACCACCATCTCCTGACACCTTGCTGTACACGTGGATAACATTTTTTAAAAATATAATCAATTATTCCTTAGTCCATGGCCTACCCTTCCACAAAATGTCAAAGAAAATCACTGAGAACTTTTGGAGATATTGTGTGGACGGGCAGACCGACACAACTGAATACATACACCTTTTCCAACTTTATTGGTAGAGGTGAATCATCTCTATTTACACTAAACTTGACCTTATAAGAAGTGTGGTCGTAGGGTCTCTGCATTATCGTAAATCTTTCCAGCTGTTTTCTACATTATCGTAAACTGTACTGAAGATAAGCTGGAATCTATTACCGTGGGAATTTTAAAGATCTTTCCAGCTGTTTTCTACTTAAAATATGTCAGTGTGACTTATGTATGATTTTCTCTGAAAAAAGGACAGGATTATTTATTCATATGATAGTGTTTTAATGTTCGGAAAAATATACTTTTGCCATCGTGGTTAATAATATTAAGTTTTGTCATATTTGGTCATCCATACTTCAGCTTTCCCATGAGATGCTCGTAAATTTAAGCGAGCTTTCGTCACCAACTTATTTTTGCAACATTCTAGTATATAGATATTTACTTAGCTAAGCTTAGTAAATATCTATATACTAGTGAGTTGCTCGTCATATGGCAATGTTTTAATGTTGGGAAGATACTTTTATCATTGTAGGTAATATCAGTTTTTTTTTCAGTTTTTCTCATCCATACTTCAGCTGTCATATGAGCCGGCTCTGAAATTTAAGCAGGTTTTCTATCACGTACAGATAAGGAAAGCTGACGCAATATCCACTTGACCTTTGAACTGAACTAATATTTTTTTCACTATAATCTAAGTTTTAAAAAGTAATATTTTTTTCAAAATCCAGTTAAGTAATCATTAATCTAATTTTCATCAAAACCCATATTTCTATAAGAGCTACTTAATTTTTAGAAGATTTTTAATTAAAGAGTTAAAGTTTTTCTGTCGACAGACATCAATCATGGCGTAATCAAAGTTAATTTTTCAGTCTAAATCCTGCTCTAAGTATGTAAAAGTAATTTTTTAAATTATTGCAAATCAAAACAAAAATTAAATATTCATAAAATGATGATGTTTAACGTAAAGTCCTTTACGGATGAGTCTATCAAATTTTAAATTGGATTTTTATTTTTCAAAGATTAAATCTGGGATAAAGTCTGTTTTGACGTCAGAAACAAATTTCACATTCAAATACTGGATTACCTCCCTAATATTTGCTTACTTAGCCTCATATACTGATCACATTTTTTTTTTAAGTGTCCAGTACAAATTAAGTCTTATTGATCACAAAAGTTGGATTATATTTCATTTTTTTTTGCGAAATTTGTTTCGGACGTTAAAACCAACTGCACTCGAAATTCAAACATATCAGCAAATTTTTTAACAGAGACGAT
Organism: Architeuthis dux; assembly: GCA_006491835.1. Lineage (NCBI taxonomy): Eukaryota > Metazoa > Mollusca > Cephalopoda > Oegopsida > Architeuthidae > Architeuthis > Architeuthis dux. Next base: position 3,860,379 of record VCCN01003440.1, on the reverse strand, counting down.
TGAACTCCTTGTTGTTTGTGTTGTTAACACGACGTTTACCCCATCACACTCGGATTTGACACCTGAAGAAGGCCGAAGAATGGATCGGCCTTAAACGTTGTGTTAACAACACAAACAACAAGAAGGAGTTCAATCGTCCGAAGAACCATTTGAAGAGATGAACTAATTGTTGTTATAAATGAAATAAATCATATGCTATTTTTCGTTTTATTTTTATGCAAAACTTTTCAAATCGTGTTTTATTTCAACTATTTAGTTTTGTTTTACAAAATTTTGGTCACAAATGTTGAATTAAATTTCATTTTTTATTTACGGAAAAAAATGTGTGATCAGAATACGAGGCTAGATAAAACAAAAATATAAGGGAGGCAATTCAGTAGTTGAAATGCGAAATTTGTTTTTGGAATTGCCATTTTTATTGTATTTTTAGAAATTTTACATCTCAATTTCCGAAATAATTGATTTGTTTAATCGTTCAAAGAGTCTTTTGTTTTTTTCGGACAATCAAACTCATTCTTTTTGTTCCCACAACGTTTCGGCTGACCCATTCTCTACGGGAACGGCCTTCCAAATACTGAATTGCTTCCCTTAATTTGTTTTCCTTATGTAGTGTCAAGTAAAAAAAAACGGTAGCAAACCGGGGGGGGGGAAGAGCCCCTCCCCCTCTAAACATACGGATAATACACCAGAAGAAACCCGTAGAATAGATTGGCCGAAACGTTGTGTGAACGACAAAAAAAAAGTCAAAATTATAGACAATATTTTGCGCGTGACAAGTTACGGTTTCATACACCGCACACGTCAACAACAAAAATCAAACACTGGAAGAATTTTCGGACAATTCGAACTCATTTCTTGTTGTTCACACGGCGTTTCGGCCGATCCATCCACAGCCTTCTTCAGCTACTATTCATATGTACAAAGGGGGGGGGACTCTTTTTCAGGTAGTGTCAAGTAATGTTAGCAAACCGGGAAAAAGAGGCCCCCTTTTACATATGGATAGTAACATTGTAAATAGAACCCCACCCCACCAAAAAAAAAAGTCTTTTTCTCAAAACTAACAAATATCCGGAAGCTACGAACATCTTTATGGATTGAAAGCACAAATTTAAAGAAAAAACATTTTTTTTCTTTCTATTAGCCTAGGAGAACAGCGATGTAAACGAAACAGAATCTTGATCCCCAAAAAACTAAAAAAAAAAACGTTTCAGCCGATCTATTGTACGGCCTTCTTTGATTGAAATATCCGTATGTACAGTGCGAACTCTTTTTCCGGTTTACTAAATGTTATTTGGCACTAACGGGAGAAACAAAAAGAGTCCCCCGCTTTGCAGATAGTATACATGAAGCAGGCCGTAGAATGGATCGGCTGAAACGTCGTGTGAATAACAAAAATAACAACAAGAAAAACGTTCAATTGTTAAAAAAACAAACTTTTTCTTCAATGATTGATTTTTCTGTTGTTGACGTGTTGAACGAAAATTTGTTAAAATTCAAATAAAAAAAAAAGGGACGGCAAAAAGTTAAAAAAAACAACACCCAAAATGGTTTCTGTTCTACGATGAAAAGAATAAAACAAACCTATTCTTGGTATTTCCTCATCCGTACTGGTTGTAGATACCCCGGGTAGAATCTGTAGGGGAAAGAATAATAATAAGAGAAGAATCCATACATCATAACACATGTGACTGCGGACCGCCATGTTACAAGACTGCTTGAAAAGTCGCCGTCAACGAACGGAGCTAACATTTTTATTTTCGTAAATAAAAATTGCATTGTAGGGAAAAACGTCATAGGGGAAATAAAAGTCATGGGAATAAGAGTTATAAGAAAAAAGATTTTGTGTATTTCGAAGCCTTACTTCCGTACAATGGGCGGAGAGTAATGGAACGGACCAATCATGATAGTTACAGTGTAAAAAAAAATGTCATAGAAAAAAGTCATAACGACAATGTACACTAGGGGAAAAAAAGTCATAGGAATAAAAGTCATAAGAAAAATTTTTGTTAAGATTCTGTGTGTACTTCGAAGCCTTACTTCCGTACAATGGGCGGAGAGTAACGGAACGAACCAGTTTAGCATGCTAGTTACATTGTAAATACCCCCCCCCCAAGTCATAATGTACGCTGGGGGGAAAAAAGTCATAGAAATAAAAATCATAAGAAAATGTTCGTTAAGATTTTGTGTACTTCGAAGTCTTACTTCCGTACAATGGACGGAGAGTAACGGAACGGACCAATTTAGCATGATAGTTACATTGTAAATGACCCCCCCCCCCAAAAAAAAAAATGTCATAGGAAAAAAAGTCATAATGTACGCTAGGAAAAAAAGTAATATAACAAATTTTCGTTATTTTGTGTAGTCGAAAAACCGCAAACTTCGAAGCTTTACTTCCGTACAACGGACGGGGAGTAACGTTCCAGTTTAGCATGATAGCTAAAATAGAACCCCATCCCCACAAAACAAATTATAAAAAATATATTTTTTTATATAAATATATTATTTATTAGAATGAAATAAGCCTGTCGGTATCTGTATAATAAATTTTCGCTAATATCTAAGACTTGTCAATTTAGCTCAGTCAGTAAGACAGCCTCCTGGCAATCAGTTGGTCAAGAGTTCAAATCACGGTAGGGGAATGTGATCTTTAGACATATCAGTTTAAACCCCTAATTTTGGTGAGGATTGTTCTTGTTGTTCTTGTTACGGTAGAGTCAACTCCAGACTTTGGACTGGAGTTTGACAAATATTTTGAATATATAAAAAAACAATTTTAAGATTAATCTAAACTTAAACTATTTTATATAATTATTTTTCGTCTTTGTCTTTTACGAAAGTATCACTGTTTTATAAGTTGTATTTTCAGCCTTTTACAGAGCAGTCAAAAAAGCATGGCTTTGGTTTACCGGTGCTTGCGCTCTTTAGGGAGATTAAAGTCTAGGGTTCCGATTTTAAGGCCCACCCTGGTTCATTGGGCAGTTGGGGTGACTCTTTTACCCAGTGTGGCTTACTGCTACAATACTGATGATGACAATACGACTCCGACTATGGTCATTGATGTTGAAGATGCTATAGAAATTTCGGTGAGTCAACGAATTTCTCCTGTATTGGGGGGGGGGGGTATTGTCGATTTTAGCGTCCGAAACGTCCCCAGCCAAAAAAAAAGATTCAGACTTAATTGTCTCCCTTGAATTTCTTAACCTGACCTCATATTCTAAACACACATTTTTTTTTTTTTTTGGAGGTATCCAAAAATTAAGGAATAGTACTACCACACATTTGTTACCTGGCCTATATTTCCTGCTTCGGTGAGGTCAAATATCAATTCTGGCCCTGTCGGCTGGGGCCTAGAATACACCGACTGTATCCCCTACAGAGGGGTGAGATCCCCCCAAACAGGCGCCACCTGGTTTTGCACCAAAGTCGAAAGACTCTATTTAAAAAAAAAAGAAAAACTGTTTTCCAAAGTTGCGAGACTCTAGTTTAAAAAAACAAAAAAACCTTTCACCAAAGTCGCAATACACTAATTAAAAAAAGCCAAATAAACCTTTCACCAAAGTCGCAAGACTCTAGTTTTAAAAAAATAACTGTTCACCAAAGTCGCAAGACTCTAATTAAAAAAAAATAACCATTTACCAAAGTCAAAAGACACTATTTTGGAGATTTTAAACTGATTTTGGCATTAAATGACCCATCAAGGGTTGATATGCCGTTAAACAAATCAATCAATCAAAAATCAATTCACATAATTTGTTACCGTCAACCAAAACTGTCAACATAGGTTTCTTCAGTTTTTAGGTTGGTCTGGCTGGCTGGCTATGTATATATATATATGTCACATGTACAGACCGCACCAATGGAGCTAGAGGGCTGAAAAAAATGTTGGGGTCCCCCACCCACCTGTTTTGTATTGCAAACCGTGCTATATCGAGGGATGCCTGTATCTTGAAAGATATCCAAATTTATCTTTACAGACATCTCAACTGTTTTTTCTCGAATTACACAATGCAATTATTGGCATCTCCCAAATTACATTGTATAGCAAGTAATCAAAAGTCTAAAAGTGGGTTGGCAGCCATTTGAAAAAACACATAAGGACTGCAATATTATATTTGTATTGAAAGATGAGAGGGCAATAAATGACTTCAGATTGGATGAAAGACATCACATTCCATAAACAACTTGGCAGGGGAAGGTAAAGATCAAAAGTAATAATTTTAATACAAAACAATTTAATAACAATAATTTGATACACAATTTTATACCAAGTTATTTAATAGTTTATTTTAATACAATAATGCAAGGGGAATAACTCTTAGTCTTTTACGCATATTTATGCCTTGAACGCCACTATTACAAGAGTACCAAAAGATTAATACAGTAGTCCCCGTTTATAACGCGCATGTTATGGTCTAAGAATGACAACCGCATTATAACTGAACCGTGGATAATCAAAAGTCAATTATGAGTGCCAAACAAATTCACCAGTGAACGAATGTGTTGGTTTCATCACAACATTAAAGATATTATATGTAAAACACCATGTAATAATTATATGTTAATTGATTGCAAATTAAAGAAATTTAATATTTTATGAATAATAATAATACTTTTGATACAATAAACTATGCAAGGTGTCCAGGTGTTTAAAAGTCATAAACAAAATATTGACTAAACCCTGACTGCATCATATTTTTATAAACCAAGTTTCGAGTTTTTCTTTTTCTCCAAGTTCAGGATTTTCCTCCCGCGGACCAAGATGGATATACAACATGCTATATCGAAGGACTCCTGTACTACTAACTAAGGATGTACCAGAATATCAATCCGGCCGGATATCCGGTGCCGGATTCACATGGTGGGAGTGATAATTTTTTGTGAATCTGGTGCCAGATATCCGACCGGATTGATATTCACTACTACAAACGGTGTATTTGTAAACTGATCTTTTTTGTTTGCTTGTTGTTTCAGCCTCCCGAGACTCCGGTGACGATTTCTGAAATCCAAGAAATGTTTACGCAGACATCAGATGCTGCGATTGCTCTCTTTAGAAAAACGGCCGATGCATTAGTCCAAGCAGAAAATGAATATGCAAAGGTGAGGTTTTCTCTAATTTTATCATGAGCAAGAACACCTGGTGCTGCCCTGAAAAGAGAAATACACATTTTGTTTGTCTATACTCCATATTTATCAACAGTGTCCCTCTAAATCCTTCCTTAATATAATGTAGCTAAGGTAAGTACATGTAACCTAAAATGTTGATATGCAATGTAAATAACATACATTCAAAAAATATGCACTGTAAGGTGAGCGTAGTCTTACCTTAAAAGGTATTCTCCCCCCCCCCCCCAAAAAAAAATATTATAAGTAGAAACAAATTTATTTACTTTATTAATTACTATATATATATGTAAAAAAAAACAAAAAATCCCCAAACACCTGAAATTATTAAATTTAAGCCAAAAATTTAATCTTCAGTATGTGGTACAAAGTCTCCCAATAAAAGTATTAATTCACAAATACGCATCAGGAAGATTTAGGTTATATTAAAACTACAACCAGAATTGAGAATAAACACTTGGTCTACGTGTGAAATAATAAATAATTTGTACGTTTTCGTTTAAAGGTGTGCACTGAAGTATTGTTTATATCAATGTTTTTAGAAATTTCATTAAATCTTTTGCTTATAAAAATAAAATACAACATACTTCTTAACTTAGTTCTAGTAAATGGGGGATTAAGATTAAGTCGATTTCTAGTGAAATGACCATGAATTTCATTATGAGCTCTAATCTGGTTACATAAATACATAGGTGCTTTATGATTCTTTTATTTTAAACATTAAGGTAAGACTGACAAGCAGTCTCCTATTTTTCATATTTAAAACCTTTTTACTCTTTATAAAAGCACTTAACTGATCATATTTACGTGGATTGAAGTTAAAACGAACACATCTATTTTGTAACTTTTAAATTTTATTTTGTAATTTCTCAGATAAATTTTGTAAAATGATATCACCATAGTTAAATTGGGAGAGAATGTAGGTTTCAAAAACAACCTAACAAAAGAAACTAGCTTACCACACAAATACAAACATTTCTAAAAATACTCACACCTTAAATGCCAACCCCTAGTACATATGTTAGATGCATCTTTAGTTGGTCCTACTCTTTATGATAACTTTGTGATACAGATAAGCATGGGTTTATTTCATTCTAATAAATAAATATAGAAAAAATATATATTTTTATAATTTTTTAATTTAATATATATACAATACAAAAGATTGAAGATGATTACTGAAGCACTAATCATCTTCAGTCGGAATAGAAGTTGGAGTGGTGTATGACCCTGCAGCAGCCAGGCTTGTTCTTAAATCTAAATGCATGTTTGAACTTGCCTATAAGCAATTGAGAAATTTAACCTTATTAGTTAGATGACAGACATCATGTCAAACTGACATTTGGGTTTTACTTATGAATCTATAATCTTCTCAAAATATTTATATGTTGATTTATTAGACTAGCCAAATAACCCTTCTGCAGGACAGGTATTCGGCTAGTATTAAACAATGATTCTTTTAGAATAATTTCCTACAAGACATTGCTTGGTGCATAAAAATACTGGTAAAACTCATTTGGTTCTCTGGAGGGTGTGAGTTCAATTCCTGTGTCAGGTAGTGCAGAAATATACACTGGCTCATAAGGATGAATTGATGGTTACAATTTTTGTCTGAATTTCTGAGATGAGGAATTCTGATTACTAGACTAAATACCTGCCCTAACAGGCAGGATAAAATGCTTTCAAAAATTAATAAAATAGTTGGAAATCAAATCGTGTTTAATTTAACAATAAACTATGAAAATGAAAAATATTTTCAATTTTAGTGTTCTAGACGTTATAAAATATTAAAATTCTAAAAAAACTTAAATTTAACATTTTTATGAACGTAGTTCCGCCTTGTGTATTCTGATGTAGATGTTACGGCTGTTTAGGCCATTTTCAACATCCTAACTTCCCTAAATTTAATTTGTTTTTAAAAAGTGATATTTGTGACTTTTAGAGTTTTCTTTTTTGCAATCTTGGAAAAATGTTCATGATGTATGCTTAACAGAAAATCATTCTTCCTCTTAAACTCAGCCCCTCTATATGAACGATACAAAAGTACCAACTGTTCTCCCTCTTACTTTCACCTCCTCTCTATGAACAATACAAAGTCTCCATTCCATATACAAATAAGCTATTTTTCAGCAGCAGTCAGTGGATTCAGCTGAAAAAGCAGGCACAAAAGATGTCCATTTCAGCATGAATTTACATTGTAAATCGCCCCCCCCCTCCCGGGG
>VCCN01003440.1:3825825-3846915 GCA_006491835.1 Architeuthis dux | reverse complement strand
CAGGGAAATTCTCCATCTAGACACCAGCCTCGACCGGATGCACTTATGAAAACATGTTCTCTCCAATTTCCGACATAATACGTCGAAACATGTTAAGGTATTAAATAAATTTCTTGCAAATTATTCTGAGTCTCCACATTGTCATTTCCCAAACATCATTATGTCGGATAACCTTTATCCTTTCATACACCATATATATATTCATACACGGATAACCCTCTTTTTTTCTAAAGTTTGCGTTACGTCAATTCTTTTGATTTTATGAAAAAAGGCGACAAGCAAAAATAGCATTTGCTTTGTAGCACACCCCAGTCTCCTGTACCTCCCACAACTCAGCCTAACATACCATCATCACCATTGAGGTGTGGGAATGCTCGAAAACTTTTCCCATATAAATTAATAGTAATTGCTTCTCACCATTTCAGCTTATAAAAGGTTTTTATACGATCCCTCTACTTTTGAATTGATGGGAAAACCTGTTTGTGGATAAGAAAGTTTTAAATTTTCCTTGCCTTTTGGTTTCAGATGATGACGAGGCCAGCTCGTGTGCGTATCGGATTCTCTGTGAAATTCGTAAAGAAGTTCAAGACGCGGCCGGGGAAAGCAAGATGGCCGAGAACATGCTGAGTGAAGCACAGGTTGAAAGCATTGAAGTGAATACCAAATTTATGGAGGAAAATTTGGTGAGCAAAAAAGAAGATCCACAAGAAAACACGGGCTGAAGATGAAGAAATTTTCAACAATGCTGTTTGATGAAAAGAAACTTAAAAAATATTTTGTATTATAAAAAAAAAAAAAAATGTTGAGTATTGGCATATAGTGTGAACTTTTGTTTTTCTTTTTGGAAACAGAAAAAAAAAAGAAGCTCTGCTGAGACTTTGAAAGTAGTAGTGTCCTTACGCTGGCTACGGCATCAGCCATCCCTGCCTGGGCTTCACATATCACAAGTTTCTGTCTTGGCTAGTTCTTCGAGGTTTGCGATATGGCAAACAGACTTAGAGGTGACAAGCACTGAAGTGGCGTCACTTCACCATTCGCTATTTTACTCATAGCTGGGGAGAGAGAGAAAGATGGATTCATGCCTTTTCCAAGAGCATTAGTGACGGTCTCAGAGTTTGAACTCAGCTTGCTGATACCATTTTCCTTGCTGCTTGGCCACCAGCACTTCCTGAGAAACTTAGCATACTTGTAAAATCACTTGAACTCAAAAAAGTACTTATCCGCTGTATATTTGAACACACATGGCTTGCACCAGAGGGATAGACGACGATCTCAACCAGGAGGCAGGTCGCAATGACGGGCTGGAATTCAGCCTTAACGATGGCTTTCTCAGGATTTGCACGTATCAGATGAATCTATCACTCGACCAGCGAGCCCACTGATAGAAATCCAAGTAAAAATGGTAGACTGAATAAAATTCTGAACCCTACAACAATAGTGCAATTACCATATATGCTGGACTACAAGACGAATGGTTTACAAGGGCATTTGGCCTACTGTTTCAAACTATGCACTATTCCAAGTAAACGAATTCAGTATTTTTTCTAAAACAAAAAACATCTCAATCCAAATATATCTGATTTTTTTTTCAACTGGGATTAACAGAGAGATTGTATGCAAAAGAAAAAGAAAAGATCCGGACAGACATCATATAGCAATGAAGAGCAAGCTGATTTTGCTGGCCCTTGTTAATGGGTTCAATCCTCATCAGATCTCCCAGTATAGATGGTCTAATACCAATTCATGCTAACTTACTATACTTATATATTAAACAGTGATTTTTTTTTTTTGGTTTGCTGTTGGTAACACTTGACTCTCACTCAGGGGGTAAAAATAAAATAAATAAAAATTGATAAAAGTACCTCCTACCCACCATTTGAAATTATGAACCCTTCAACTGAAACAAATTTGCTACTATTTTTCCATAGGAATTCAAATGTATCTGAATTTTTTTCACGGGTATTAACTAGTTTACTCTAATAATGAACAGTGATTTTATTGGTTCATTGTCCATAACACTGAACTCTTCCACTTAGGGGTAAGAATTTTGCTGATAAAAATCTCATACTCATGATTTCTAACTATTCACTCTTCCCAGTAAACAAATTCAGTATAAAATAAATTCTCAATCCAAATTTGTTAGTGAATTTTTTTCACTAAGATTAAGGAGAAAAAGGATCAGGATGCAGGTCATAGCAATAATCAGTAAGCTATTCTTGCTGGTCGTTAGTAGGTTCAATCTTCATTGGATCTTGCGCTACTGACAGTAAGAATAGTTTGGTATCAGCCTAAGTATACTAAGTTAATATAGAATGAACAGTGACCTGTTTCTATAACACTGGACTCTGCCACTCAGGTAAAAACACCAACTCACCATTTGAAACATTCACTATTGTTTTTTTCCTTTAAAAAGTAATAATTTATATTATATACTCAAATATATCTGAATCATCATCATCATGGGTATTAACTAGTTAATTTGTTGTTTTTATTCACATCAATGTGTAGGATTTCATATTAAAATAGTTGGACTTTTTCATAACTAAGATAAGATTAATAGTAACAAAAAAAAAGGGGGGGGGGTCATAAAATAACTCCTGGTTTCAATCAGACTTGAAATTTGTAACAGAAACTGGGTCTTCATCACTGGGCTCCATACTGCATTGGGAGTTGTCTCTTAAGAGACGGGATGCTTTACCTAACCCTCGCTATAACGAATTTCAACTATAATGAACTTGGTATTCATTCGAACTGACTTTGGATTTATCAAACAAAGTTTGATAAATGCAGCGAACATGTGGACCATATAGAACTTTATTTCAATGTTACTAGAATGCTATTTGTTTGAAGCGGACCATCCAATTTAAGTAGTGCCTACATTAAGTTTTTACGTATCGTAAGTTGTTTTGTTTACAAAGCAACATAACCTCTTCCAAGAATCCTCTCAAGATGAGCAAGGGAAGGTAAATAGAATTGTTTTTATTTGATATTTTATAGAACTGTACATAAGTCATTTGCGTGAAGAGGTATGGTCGAAAATAGAACGAGGGCAACTGAACTGCCTTTTGATTTACCGAAAGATGTTTATTAAATGTGGCGAACTACCAAACTTACTCTTATTTACTGAATGAGGGGCAACCATCTGGTATAACAAACATTCAGCTTTAACGGCCACCCCCTCCCCCTAATTAGTTTATTGTGTTTGCTTACTGAAGAAGGGGGGGGGGTACAGAAGATCGGAATTTGGGGGGATAGTATTAAATTTTGCACTCAGCTGGAGGATGGCAGATTCTGGACCAGAATTTGGGTCAAACGGAAGTCGGAGAACAAAGAAAATGCGTTTGACCAGTGTTTTTTAAGGGTGCACCATGATTTCAAATCGGGCGGCAGTGAGTGATAGTTGAACAGAACAGCGAAGGGTCAACAGCTAGGAGCTTGTCTCCTCACCTGTTAAGGGTGCTGGAGAAAATGGGAAGAAGCGAATGCGACCTGAGCTACTGCTATCATCAAGTCAGTCCTTCAGTAAAGCAACTAGGAACAGAATTTAACCAACTCGCTAGATTTTCAGAAAAACAGAATTCATGGAAATAAAAGGAACGCAGTTTACTTGAAATTAATTCTCCTGTATGAACCAACCGTTTATTTTCTCTCCCGTACATTTAAAACGGGATTATACTACAGGTGTACTGTAAACTAGTTTCTAGTATTTCATATTGATTACTTAATTTTAAATGTACTTCCATATGCTGTTTATATAAACAAATGTCAGAAACTTTCATCCACTAATTACATATACAGGTCTGCTTAGTCACTCATTAGAAACTGTCATGTTACCAACATCTTTTGGCGGCATGTAGTGTTGAGGGTGATCAATGAATAAGTTACTTCTCTCATTTTGTTGCATCACTAAAAAGTCTGAATTTTCAACAAAAAAATGAGGCACAAACTAGAGATCAATTTACATTGTAAATTGCCCCCCCCCCAAAAAAAAAAGCTTATTTGTAGAGAATCTAAAATAAAAAACAACTTTTTTTCTAGACCTAAGGAGTAAATGTTGAAATTTTCAGCTCTAGCTTCATTGGTGCGGCCTGTACGCATAAGCATATATAGCCAGCCAGACTGACTTGAAAACTGAAGAAACCTATGTTGACAGTTTTGGTTGATGGTTTCTAAGAGTAACAAATTCTGGTTAAGAAAGACAATCTGCATTTAAATAATTAACAAGGCTTCAGCTTTTATCACTGCCCACTGTCTTTACAGCTACTCCACAACACAACCTACATTTAGTCATTTTCTGCATTAACAAAATATTTTTGACAATAGGAATGATTGAGCACCAAATTTTGCAAGTTTCAGCCTTCAATCTGTATGTTGTACAGAGAAAGAATTAAGGAAAATGTTACAGACAGAACCGAATTATTTTATAACCAAACTTGTTACAGAGGCTGTTTTTGATTCATCAGATGCACAGACATAGGAAGACTGGGTATGATTTTTTTCCTTTGTTCAGGTTCCTTCGCTTTTAGAATTGACACTGCAGGGTATTTTTTAAACACTTTACACTAATCTAGTATAAAAACTCAAACAAAAACAAATTTACAATCCATATGAAATAAGTACAGGTATTAACACCTTGTTTGGATTTATGACCATTGTATAGGAGTCAATGTGCCATAAAGGATGTGTCATAAAAAACTGAGAAACAAGTGACTGCATTATGACTAAAATCGGCATTGTATAGCTCATCCACATTGGTTGAAATGGACCCAGGCATCTCAGAACCACCAACCCAAAAGTGTTGTCCTTTTGAGCTCATTTTTATAGAAGAGAATAAAACAAAGCAACTTCCATAAATTAGCTGAAAAGATTTTTATTCCTATTAAATTCGAATGAATTCAAAATAAACGAACAAAAATAAAAATAAAGACAAAAAAAAAAAAGGTTTCGAGAAAGAAAGTTAAGATGTCCAGTTTTTTTTTTATTATCTGTCCAAACAGAGACTGGGAGGGGGGGAAAAAAAAAAAAGAAAAAAAAAAAAAGTTTTTATTATTATTTTTTTCTTTTTTCTTGACAGCACAGGAGGCACTCAGGTGGTGCCAAAGGCTAGTTTTGAAACAAAAATCAAGACACCAAAAAATCTTTTGTTTTTTAAAGTTTGTAAAAATGTTTTTTTTAGTTGAATTTATTTTGAATTCCATCCAGTCAGCTTCCATAAAGAGAGACAGGATTTTGAAATTTGTCTTTCAATTGTGTTAACTATTGAGGAGAATCTGAGGAAGAGGGCAAGGCCCAAATCAATTGCATTAGTCTTTTGGGGGTCAGGGGGGTGGGGGTTTAAATTCAAGAAGAAGGGCAATGCCCCCCCCATCACCTTGGGCCAGTCTCCTACAAGGAGATTGACGCAAAGAAGAAAATGAAAATAATTAACATTTTTTCCTGCCAATTTTTTCTTTTCATTTTTTTTTTGTTTTTAAGATTTTTTTTGAATTTTTTTTATAAATATTAAAAAAAAAAAAAAATTCTGTGTGTGTTACTTTTAAAAGTTTATTAAGTCACAATATTAATGTTTGTGTGTGTTTGTAAGTGTGTAGTCCTTTTCCTCATAGTGGATGGGGAAGAAAAAAAATCCACCCTCCAATTGTTTCAAAAAGGTTCTTTACAGCATTGCACACACATAGGGCAAAGCCATGAAAAACAGTGTTTGTATGTCTGTACATTTGTGTATTGTTCCCTGACTAACAATGAAGCAAATGATCCAGTCAAGAAAAAATACCTTTGAGGAGAGATTTACAGGATGGAAAAAGGTTTCAGATCATCAGATGAGCTTAAAGTACAGATGAGGAGGAGGAGGAGGAGGAGACTACTGGGAAACCTTTGGCAAAGAAATGTTTCTATCCAAGAGTTATTTCCCTTGACTTGCCACTAACCCATCGGCTTAACAGATCCTGAGTAATTCAAATAATTGAAGACCTTAAAACTGGAAGAGATAAATCCATTTGGATGAACAGGAAGAAGATTTGCTCCAATTATAAGCAAAAATAAAGTTAAGGGATCAAAGAAACCTTATTTTCTGTTGACTTCAGGGTGTGTGTGTGTGTGTGTTTGTGTGTGGAGTGGGAGACAAGTGTTTATAGGGGTGGGGTGTGGAAGGCAGGGTGTGGGCAAGTGATTCTACATAGAAATTACTGACTTTGCTCTCATCTTGAAGGTTTTAAAACGGGCATCCCCAAATTAGGTAACACATGGATCAAAAGGTTACCTTTAAGCAAGAAACTGTCCTCTGAGTGTCTCTAAGGCTGGAAAAGGACAGTCTGAGATCTTTGGGGGTGGGGGTGAATGGGTGGGACTAAAAGCTGAAAACTATGATGGAGGGGAGGTGAGAATATTATTTTGCCATGCGTATATGCAGGAGAAGTTCTTGGTCACATCTGATATCCTGAATTCATGGCTATATCACACAGCCCATCTTGGTTGGGTTTTAACAAAAATTTAAGACCAATCTCCTGTTCATCCTGCTATAGTTATTTACTAAGCTTAGCTTAGTCTGGCACAAGGCCACTAGTGCTGGCCCCCAATGAGGATTAATGCCATGTAATATGATCAAAGCTCAAGATAGAGATCTTGCTCAGAGAAGAGATTATTCAAAATGTAATAGTTTCTTTAATTTGAATGAATTCCATAGAAACATTGAAATCATCAAAAAGGAGAAGTAAGGTCCTTTTTATTTGAAGGGGAAGTAGGGTCCAATTTTGATTTTTTAAAATTACTCTTAGCCCCCTCCACCAAGAAAGAAAAAAAAAAAAAGAAAAAAAAAAAAGAGTAATGATTAACATTTTTTTTTTTAAAATTGAGAAAGTTTGTTTTTTTAATAATTTTTAGCTCATTTATCCTTTTTTTTCTTAAAGTTGAGGGTGGGGAAAGGGGTCTTACATGTCTACGAGGTAATTTAGCGACTTTATTTTTTATTTTATTTTTGCAGTAACAGATTTAGAGCAAACAAGACTGACCATTGGCTGCCTCTAATGAATTTGGGGGGTTGGGGTAGGGTGGCAGACAGGGAAAGTGAAATTGTGTAAGTGGTTGAAAATGACGAGCCGAACGTGTTGATTATTAAAATAAATAGAATTAAATAGCAAAACTGAATTGTTTGCATAACAGTGAAACATGTCAAAAAAAGAAAGAAAGAAAAGGAAGGTTTGTTGATAGGATTTAAATAAATATGAGCTGTTTGTATATGTGTGTGTGAGTGTGTGTGCATGTTTTGGGGTGGGGTCATGAATCGAAAAAAATGGAGGGGCCAGAGTAAATAGATATTTGTTTCTACTTTGTAGTTTTTTGATCAATGATGTCAATGAGGTCAATGAGGAGAACGAGGAGAAAGAAAAATGATTGCCTATTTGGGGTAGGGGGTTCAACTTAACATTTCCAAAAAAACAATCTTAACAAAGGGAAAAATTAAAGAAAACAAAACCCCCCAAAACATAGTTGGACACGAAGGCATTTGATTGACTTTTTGTTGTGGCTTTCTATTATTTGTGGTGTTGAAAAAAAATTCCTTGTAAACTTTGCAACTGAGGAAAGAATTTCTGTTTGATTTTGTTGATTTTTTTTTCTCCAGTGGGGGAAAAAAAAAACAAAAAAAAACAAAAAAAACAAACACCAGTTTTCTCTGTGAGGGTCATTTCAGGTTTTGTTCACTAACCCCCACCCCACCCCCTTATGTGAAAAGAAAAAGAAAAAAAAGTCAAATCTGATTCCTTTCTTTGTCTCAAGTTTGTTCTGTTTGTAAAATTCAACGAAGTGCAAATCCAAAAATTTGGACCCCCTCCCCAGTTAAGCGAATCCGCTGATCCCCCAATCAAACATTTGGTGTGAGATGCTTGGCTTCATTCAGTGTGACTCAAGCTTTTCCTCTGTCACGCAAGACGAGAGAATTTTCTGGTTCACACGTGGAAATTCCTGAAAACATTACAGAAATCCGAGAAAAAGGGGTGTGGAGGATAGGCTGCACAGTAATATTTAGGGGGGGGGGGCGACCTACTTTTGGTTCAATAAACACGTCTTTGAGCATGAAAATGTGTGCGTGCATATGAATGTGTGCATGTGTGGAGGTTCCTGCAAGCTACGCACTGATCCAACCCCCTGCCCAAACGCATTTATTGATGGGAAAAGAAAGAAGCCGTGCATTCATCGTGTAACACATGTCGACCAGGTTTTTTGGCAGAGGCACCGATTTGTAGACAAGTCATGTGATGGGTCTGTGGATAAGTGCGTTCATAAACAACATAGAAAAGTGTGTGTGTGCGCGCATGTGTACACACATTTGCAGCATATACAGTTATTTTTTGTTTTTTATTCCTCCAAGTGTAAAATTGAATACCCATGTATGTGTCTGGCAAGTCTTAGATCATTACCCAACAATTTTTGTCTTCAACAGGTGTGCGCACACACACACACACACACACACACACACACATTTGTGCAAGAGTCTGCAATTCACAGTAGAAGTAGGGAGGTGGGGCATGGGACAGGAGGGGGCGTGGGGGTCTTGGAGGGTTCAGTGAGTCCTGCTTTTCTTCTTGGAGGATTTGCCACTGGAATCGGCGGCTCCACTGCTGGATGGGGAGGAGCTTTCGTCTTCGAGCTGCATTTCTTTGGCTTTTTTCTCAAAATACTGAGACAGTTGGAGCCCCGCCTTGTATTCGGGGGCTGACTTCTTGTTGTACTCTTTGCAGTTGCTGAAAATCAATCTAACGTCCCGCAGAAGAGACGTGGTTTCCGTGTATTGGTATTTGTGGATTCTGTTGCGGATTGTCGAGAAATCCATTGGTATTTTGATGATTTCGTAATAATCAGGGACCTACATGATTGAGAAAAAAAAACAAAAAAAAAAAAACATCAAGAATAAGTGATAAATATAAGGTAAAAATATATCGCTGTAGAGCGATGGTCAACAAGCTAATCTTACAGTTCCTCCATGCAATCTAGTAAGTGCTAGCGCTGCAACAATACAAGATTTATTTAAATGCAAAAAAAGGGACCCGTTGAGGGTTAATTCAGTGATTGGAAAAATAGAAACTGCAATATACACTGAATTACTGCATTTAGTTATTTTTTGTTTAACACGTTATGGGGCAAGTGACTATATATGATCACCTGAGGACCCGTCAGCCACATGCAAATATTGTAGCCACAAAGATAACATAATCCACACCAATGTGGTCTGCAAGCTTTGCAAAGTACACTTGTGCTTGAACAAAGGCAGAAACTGTTTTGATGCATACCACACCCGATTAAATTAGCCTGTTTTTGGCCCACATAATAAAATTTAAAAATCAACCCAGGTGTTATTTTTTTTGTCAATATCAATTTTTTTGTATCTATTCATTATGTTATTCTTTAACTCTTAACATCATGTTGAAAATTTTCCAAGTCCATAGCGCAGTCCTGTAAGGATTGAGCAGAAAATAGCTAAAAATGGTTTGTTTATTCAAATGTTTATAGTGTCTTTACTTTTGGAGAGATTGTTGTGTAAACTGGCAGTATTGCAGGAAAGACTTTGTTTTTTAATGTGATGTAGTCATTTGTGCTAAAAATAATCTTATGTACTCAGGGTTGTTGATTAATTATATAATAATAAAAACGTGTGCGCTCAATAAGAAGGTTTTTTAGGACCAACAAAACTGGTAAAAGTTGGGGGTTGATGGTCCACGACAATGTCTGACCATTCTAGAGATGAAACAAAAAATCAAAAAGTCCAATAAATCACTCGTGTGTACCGTAAAAACAGATATCACTTTGATTATCATCTCCCAGGCCTACAGCCCTATCGGCAAGTTGCCTCACCATCCTATTTGG
This sequence comes from Architeuthis dux, assembly GCA_006491835.1. Classification (NCBI taxonomy): domain Eukaryota; kingdom Metazoa; phylum Mollusca; class Cephalopoda; order Oegopsida; family Architeuthidae; genus Architeuthis; species Architeuthis dux. Next base: position 3,837,057 of record VCCN01003440.1, on the reverse strand, counting down.
AGGGTCAGGGAGGAACAGCCTCGCCAAGTTGCCTCGCCATCCTAGATTTGAAAGAGCAACATCAAGCAGGCATTTCCAACTTTCTGGGGGTCAGTTTGGTACTGAGCCTCATCGACCTTGATCAGTACTGCAATTTAGTGAACTAGTGTAGTTCCCATTCTAGAGCTGCATGTTTGGAAGGGGCCAGATTTTATGGTGTGTCGAGCAGCTGGCCATAATAGTCATGTAAAATAATTTTCTGTCCGTCATACAAAACTACGACTTCAAAGTATTTTGGACACTTTTTTTCATTATTGGAAATTTAGATATTTTATACCTAAATTTAGACCAAATTTGTCTGATCTTGGGACCAAATTAAGTAATTAAATAACTTAAAATCCATCATTAGACTAAGCTTGCAGGAAAAATGGATTAAAATACATTTTTTTTAATATCTATACTTCATATATATTCATGTCATATTATATCATTCTTGTGTAAAGGATTGTTATCTCCTGTAAATTTTCGTTTAGTACCAAATAACTTTGTTCAGTACCAATTTTGGTCTTGAAAAAGGTCAAGCACTGTTGATTTAGAAAATGCTAAACTTCTATAAAGAAAAATGCCCTTACCATTTTTTTGTTGACAGGTCTTAAGAAAGGCCAGGAATCTTCATGTTTCATGAGGTCATTGACAATTTCTTCACAGGCCTTCAATTGATGGACTTTGTTGTTGCCACGGTAACTGCTTACATAATGTTTCACATCATCTGAAGAAAGTAAAAAGCAAAAAAAGCATTGTCAGATAAAGGGAGGTAAGTCTGTCTGGAATACTAAATGGATTGTATCACGTACAAGGCCATACACATTATGACACCACCCCTGTGCCATCGCGGATTGTGTGTGTCTCTCCAACGACTGCAATCCCGACTTAAGTACTTTCTCTGCTTTCTGATCAATAAGAAATAATAATAATTGATCAGTAGAAACAAATGGACTCATTATTTCTACATACTTTAGGAAAAAAAAAAAAGAAAAAAAAAAAAGAATAACGAGACTCTGAGAAACAATTTTTTTGATAATACTCAAAAGTTTTATTCCACGATTTGTAATAAGAAAATAGATTGTGGTGATTTAAAATTCCACTGGATACCACAGTTAAGCAGATTTTTGGTAAATTTTAAAAATAAACGTGTTCTGCGCATAAAATGTTTGGAAATTTTTCTAATACAAATCTCTACAGCAAATATTTTGTTTACATTGTCATGCCATATACACTATTTTCAAAAATATCTCCGGTTCTAAAAGGTGTACAAACCTTTTTTTTATTAAATTTTTTATCTCTGATGTTTTTTTAATCATTTTTTCTTAATAATGACACAAAGATTCTGACGATAAAATTAAATTTTATATGATTTTGACGTTAAAATTACCACAATCTATTTCTTTCAAAAGATCGCCATACTCTTGACAATAAAAAAAGCTGTATCATTAAATATTTCCTCCTGATCAATAAGAAATAATAATTGATCAATAGAAAGAAATGGACTCATTATTTCTACAATATCATGGTGTAAAAATGTAAAAATAAAAAAAAACAACAAAAGAAAAACTCACAGCTATTTTAATCCTATAAAAAAAAAAATCCATGTCTGCCACCTCCAGTTCACATGGCTGGTAGGCCAGTAATATGTATGGCCTTGGTCACATAATAGTGAAATACTTATAAGGTGACAATTCAAAATGGGGGAGGAATTGAGTAAAGCTGGGATCACAAGGAGGGGGAGGAACATGACCCAGGATCGAACCATTGCATTAACGGTTATCAGAATAGAAAGACTCACCTTCATCAATTACAGCTTTGCTTTTTGCTGCAGTTCGTGGACGTTTGGGTGTGTCATCATCGGATTCTGATTTTGCTCGTTTCTTTGACCGTGCATTTACTGGACTCTCTCGCCTCGAACTTGGCTGACTAGAGGAACCAGCAGGTGACTTGTTGCTGGACGACGACTTTTTACCTGAAAGAAAACATTTCACTCTTTATTACTCTGTATTGATGCTATTCACTTATGAACAACTTTTTACGCTTTACAAATTGGACAAAAATAAGATTTTATATAATTAATCACTGGTACCCACAACAGACCGGTTTAATCACTGTTGCTGGGTTTAGGTTACTGTGTTCAGACGTTTATATATATATATCTATCTGGACTTCGCCCAGCCCAAACTGTTCATAGTAAAAGCTTGAAATTTTGCGCACACACCTCAATGAGTAGAGAAAATGTTTTTTTTGAAAATTCCACCCCAAATAGGTTTTTAGAGGGGGTTTCAATTTGCAATTTAAGATTATGCTAAATTGGTCACTAGTATGTGCCCGCTTTTAAAAAAAAAAAAAAAAATTTAAATTCTGACCTTTTTTAGCAATCACAGCCCAACTTTTTAATTGATCACCCCCAACACAGCATATATGGGTGGCAGTGATTCATAATTTCCCTTGGAATGCTAGTTTCCATCAAGTTCAGAAATGGAAATTTACACTTACAAGAATGTCACAAAAACAAATTGATTTTTTTTCTCCAAGAGAATTTTGAAATTTAGTTTATTCAAATTTTTCTGGGTTTTATAATTGTTACACTTCTGTTGGATGGTCTTAAGTATTTATTTCAGCTTTTATTTTATTTTAGATTTAGCATCTTTATTTTCTAAGAAAATATGTTTATCAGTAGACATTTTATTTATCTTTTCCTAAATTCTTCTTTCAGCAAATTTATAAATTCACTATAATATAACTTTCTCTGATCTTTCTTGCTGATAACTACAACAGATTGTGGAAAAAATGTATTTCTTTTCGTCCCTTTCAGCAAATTTGGGCCTGCCTCCAGTCACATGGCTGGTAGGCCAGTTATATGGTCAGCCTTGCTTAGTACCAATTGATTTTATAATGAGTGAGGTGTCGTGGAAAATTTTGTCTCAAAAGGGGTCGCAAAGTTCTGGTGTAAACAACTTGTAGAATGATTTCAAGCCTTATCTCTAATTGATTTCTTTTTCCTGAGGATTTTATTTTATTTTCTGTAACTTTGAAAAGGGTCATTAACATTCCAACATTATTATTATTAAATAAAAATGCCTCTGTGGGTATCTCCATATACAATTTATATTAAAAATACAAATTCAACATTAAAATACACATTAATTCAAGATATAAAAATGCATACAAAACTTAATAGAAAATGACAAGCTCATCAGTACAGAGAAACATTTACCAGACACATTTTATTTTTTCCCACTAAATTCTTCTAAATATTTCAGCTGATAATTCCCCAAATTGCCCAATTAATTTATTTTCTATCCCAGATAATCTAAATTATTCTTAAGATGGTAAACTTCTCTGGGAGAAAAAAAAAATCAATTTGTTTTTGTGACTTTGTTTTTACAATGGATCTAGCTAGTAAATTTCCATTTAATATCTTGAAAGTTTTGATTGGGTCTACTCTTGCCTCCTCTCAAACAAAGTAGTCATGCCTAACTTTTCTAGTCTATCCTTATAATGTAAATTTCTCACGCCATTTATCCTGGTAAATGTTCTCTACTGTCTCCAATTTCAAAATTAAATTCCAATTACCATGTCTAGCACATGGGGCCCAAGTCTGTACAAAATACTCCAAATGTGGTATTATTATTATTATTGACAACAGCAAAGATGGGAAAAAGAGATTGGATAAAAAAAACAAAAGGAGGACTGATTTTCTGCTTACTTTTTTTGTCTCCAGAGCAATGTTTACAGAGCCATTTGGTCTTTGGTACCTTCTTGAGAGGTGGATTGGCACAAGACAAATGGTAGACATTAGGGCACTTATCACAGGTGACCAAGGCGCCTCGACGCCCACACACAACACAAGCATGGCTATCAGTACGACTATCTTTGCGACGAGAACCTTCTGTTTCTGGAGTATCCCAACTGAAAGAAACAAAAACATAAAACGATAAGTAAAACAAAGGAAAACAGGTCTGATTAATCACTCAATAGAAACCGTCAAGTGACCTACATGTTTTGGCAGTATGCCATGTTGGAGGTGATCAATTATTGGGCAGTGGTCACTAAAAAGTCTGAATAAAAAAAGTTAAAATTTTCAGCCCTCTCTTTTCACTGGTGTTGCCAGTACATGTGACACATACATAGACAGGTCTGGTTAGTCACTCAATAGAAACCGTCATGTGACAAACATCTTCTGCAGGCATGTCGTGTTGCGGGTGATCAATTTTTAAAAAAAAAAATTGGACAAAGAGGTAATCAAGTAATAATTGATCACTAAAAGCATGAATGTTGCCAGACACAAACTAAGGGACCAATTTAGCATAATCTTACATTGCATATTGAACCCCCAACTAAAAACCAGAGGAGTTATAAAAGAAATTTTTTTAAATCTTTTAAAAACAATTAAAAAAATTTTTTTTTTTTCTACATAATTTCAACCCTCTAGCTCCATTGGTACGGCATGTACGTGTGATATATACATAGCCAGCCAGGCACACTTAACTGAAGAAACCTATGTTGACGGTGGTTTCTAATAAAGGTTTAACATTGCTGCAATGATTTTGCTGGCGACTGATTACATATGAAATCACGTAGATGTCATAAGTATTTTATCACTGAGGTTTAATAAGGAGGGATTATCCAAATATTAGGAGAGAAGTTTCTATTAGATAGCCAGCCAAGCAGAACAACTTAATAACTGAAGAAACCTATGTTGAACAGAAAGAAAGAAAGTAATGGCTATGTATGTACTAACTGACCTGCCCTCTTCATCACTCTCCTCTTCCTCCGCCTCTTCATCGGAATTTTCTTCCTCTTCCTCCTCCTCATCTTCATCCTCTTCTTCCTCCTCCTCCTCTTCTTCAGATTCAGATTCAGCTACAGGAATTTGCCGTCCCTTCCGTGGAGAAGGACGGACTTCTTTGGGTCTACAGTTCGGGCAGAACCAATCACCCGCAGGTACAGTCTGCAAAAATAATAAAAAACAACAATATTATTATTAATTTTTGTCTAGTATTTTCTTTCATAACTTTTAGTTTTTTTTTAATAAAAGAAATTATCCGAATGTTTATAAACCCAAACGGAAAAGTAACAATGAAGCTTATTAAAGAAAAATAGAATTATGAAGGTTTTAAAAGGTCATATTACTTTTTTTGTTTGTGCGATGTCTGTGCTTCTGTCAAGCTAGAGCAGTGGTTTTCAAACTTTAACAAGTCGAGGAACCCTTTTCAATAATAACATTTTTTAGGGAACCCCTTCAAAAACCAACTTTCCCACATATATATTTACATATGTATGTAACTATTGGATTTTGGCCTTGTTTATGGAATTATCCAAATGTTTATAAACCCAAAATAAAAGCTGTGAAGGAACCGTTTATGTAATGAAGAATTATTAAGTATATTGAGAAAATGTCACTTTTTTTTGTGGAACCCCTGGGTTCTGCAGAACAGTTTGAATACCTATGCTTTATTCCAAAGCCACAAAGATGCGGAGTGTACGTGCGTGTGGGGTTGTACTTACTTTGACAGGTGGTTTCAGACAATACATGTGATGTCCTCTATCACAGCCGTCACAGAGAAGCATGTGTTCACCATCTCCCTTCCGTCGACAGATACGGCAGCGAGCGTGGAGGGCTGACTTGGACCAAATGATACTCTTTTCCAAAGAGGAAAGATGAAGGAAGATTTGAGGAAAACTGGTGCAATTAGTCAACGATTCCTCCCAACGTTCAAACAAGCTTTTCCCTTTTTTATTCGCTTTTTGACTGCTGCTGCTGCTGCTGCTGACGACCACATCCGTTTTGTCTTCATCTGAAACGGGAATAAAAGAGGTTTTTGAAGATTTGATTGATTGTTTTGTTTAAGAGCACATCGACCCTTGGTGGGTCATTTAGTGCCGAATTCAGTAGGGGGGTGGGATCCCATGTCCCTGTGACTAGAGACTTGAGGGGGGAGAATCCCAAATCCCTGTCACTGAGACAAATGTCTCGAGAACTGGGATAAGGGGGAGGGGGGAGAGCTCCCAAAAGCTTGATGAATCCTGAGCATGCTAATGGTGATTGCCTCCCGACCAGCTGGCCAAGATATCCTGTGCAACTTCTCCCAGGACGATACCCAAGTATGACACAAGGACCTCCGAAGGGCAGTGGTTCTGAGCTTCGAGACCATGCCGGTTTCGAAGAACAGATACTACATGGCCTATGATGTATTGGCAGGGCTAAGAGATGGATAGATACCTTTCCCAAGGGCATTAGTGCAAGGTGAACAGAAACTATCTCAGCTGGAGTTTAAACTTGGCTTGTCCGATCCCATTAGCCATGCCGTTAACTGCTTGGCCACCTTGCACGACCTAAGCTTTATTTAAAAAATATTTCTATTTGGAAAAATCTTAAGGAGGCAACACAAAAGCAGAAAGAGTTCATAAAAGAAGCAGTTTCCTTGTAGTTAGTGGGGCACGCAATGAGGAGCAAAACCCATTACACTATTGAATTGGTTTTGGTGATGAATCTGTTAACTAATACGTTATGGTAAGCATTTGCACTTTTATTGTACGAACTAGCATAGTTCTTCACCCTTCATCCGATTGGTCCCTCAGATTGCGTGCTGATCATCCCAAGCCATTTTCTTTAGCTTAGTACCAAGGCTGACCATAAATAAGGCCTCCCAGCCATGCGAATCAAGTATCTGACTGGAGACGGGTCATAGTAATTACTTACAGACAAGCAATCAAGCAGTTAGCAAGTTTGTTACAGTTTGTTTTAAAAAGCAAATTTAACCCAGAAAAAAAAAAAATTGAATAAATTAAAATTTTCTGGGTTTTATAATTTTTACACTTATGTTGGATGGTCTTAAGTATTTTTTTCAGCTTTTATTTTATTTTAGAATTAGCGTCTTTATTCTCTAAGTAAACATTTTATTTTTCTCCTCAAATTCTTCTTTCAGCAAATTTATAAATTCACTATAATATAACTTTCTCCGATCTTTCTTCTTGATAACTATAACAGATTGTCGAAAAAATGTATTTCTTTTCATCCTTTTCAGCAAATTTGGGGCCCTCCAGTCACATGGCTGGTAGGCCAGTTATATGGTCAGCCTTGCATAGTAGGCATTAAAAAAAAAAAAAAGACTGGATGTATGTAAGACTGCTTAGGATGAAGGTGCCACTCCCCAGCCCAGGTTCATAGTGTATTATATGTGTGCTCATTTAAACACAAAAATTGCATTTTATATATGTGGACACTAATTTACAGGCTTTTTTTTCACTAGCATAAACTACCAACTGAAAGACCGATTTCCCTGAAAAGCACTCCGCCCCCCTCGGAAAGAAAAGAAATTTACCGTTTTCTGTGTCATCGCTCTGTTCTCCTTTGTCCTCTTTGTCTTTCTTTTTGTTCTTGGAATCTTTCTTCGGGTCTTTACTTCCCGCATCCCCAAACGGATCCCGCATGTAACGTGACTCAACCCCGTGGGCAATCTGCAATAACGCCTTCGCTAGGGTCTTCACCACTACCTCTCCGCTCGGACTTTCTTTCTTTACCGGTTCAGTGGAAGATTCTTCAGCACCGGCCTGGTTGGCACTACCATCGACAGCCGCACGCCACTCGAGGCGGTCCTTCACCTGAACAACAACAACGTATAAAAAAGGATTATTCCAAAAGGGGTCGGGGCTGGAAACAAAAAGATTCAGTGGAAGAGTCAAGGACAGAAGGTTGGCAGTATTAAGTTGCTACAAACTCATGCAGGGTGTCATGTCAAACCATATCAAATCAACAAAGGGTTAAACCATGACCCTCATGGATATTGTTCAGATTTGGCACACTCACATTTCTAGCCCAAAGTGTTCCGGAGATACTGACCTCTGAACTTTGCCAAAAATGTGAATTTTTGAAGGTAATGACAAAAATATTGAAAATCAATATCTCGGTTGTTTTTACACATAGAAAGCTCATTTATATTTTAAATTACTCAAGTAGACCTAAAACTTTTATTATATGCATTTTTACCTCAGAGGTCAAATAAAAAAGTTGACCTCAAATTTGACCGTTTATAGTTCATTGAACATGTCGACCAATTTCTTTCTAAATTTGACAAATAATTGGTCTGGCCTTTGGCATGATATGTACAACATTTCATAGTGGAGAACAAATGGGAAGTTGTTCTACAAAGAATTCGCTCAATATTGTGTGTGTGTGTGTGTAACAGTGAGACAGCTGTCATTTCAACAGGAAGAAGTATGCGTGTGTTTTTTGTAGTAGCCACTTGGAGAAACAGGTAAGTGGTAAACTTAGAAGCAGCCGACCACGGTTTTCAATTGTCTACTCACATTTTGTATCTTTCCTACAAAAACAATGTTCCATACATAAACATTTGTATATTTCTTCAATTGATTTAAAACTTCAAAGACAGGAGGTAGACAACTTTTAAATCAATTGAAGAAATATACAAATGTTTATGTATGGAACATTGTTTTTGTAGGAAAGAGACAAAATGTGAGTAGACAATTGAAAACCGTGGTCAGCTGCTTGTGTTAACAACTTACCTGTTCCTCCAAAAAACACTTCTTCCTGTGAAAAGCCGTGATGGTCATGGTATTTTTGCCTTAAAAATTTGTCAATTTGACATGGAAAGACTCACAAGCGAGAATGAGCGGCAAAGGGGGGGATATTACAATGCAATATTGAAAATTGTATAAAAGCATTCTACAACAATTTCTTTTCAAATCTTTATTACTAATGGACTTTATGTAAAGACAATCAAAACTGCTGCTGATAAATTGGTGTCTCCACCCTCTTTATGTTGGCAAATGAATGATAATTTCTTTGTCAACAATATTTGATTAATTCACTCGACTATTAACAGATTGTAGATAAAAATTAGTTAATAGTCGACTGTAAGATAAATTGTATTTAATCTTGGTATTTCTGAAAATTGTATTTAATTATCCTGCATATTTATAAGATGTAGCTAAAATAAAACAAGCAGTCAGAAAGTTTAGGCCATGGGTCAACACCGTTTTTTCCTGTGCGGGCTGGATCACTTATTAATGAATGGACGGTGGGCCAGATAAATGCCTTTAAAAAGCTTGAAATATAGGAATGATCCATTTAAATAAATCTAGATCTATTTTGACTCACAAGTCAATGAATAACTGATGCTAGAAAATCATTTGTGCTTCAACAAAGATGCCAATTAGTAATCAAAGAACTCAATTTAGTCGCAATTTATATCAATCAAGACAGCTTTTGAATCTATTAAACAGATGCAAAGAATCTTTAAAACGTGAAATGTAAGCATATTATTCCAATATTTACTTGCAGGCTGGATTTGGCCCATGAGCCGTAGGTTGCCAACCCCTGGTTTAGGCTGTCCAGAAATCGATGGCATTTTTATACAAAATGACAAAATTTAGAAACAGACCAACGAGTCTCTTATTGGTGCAAATAGTTTATGGCATTAAATGCAGGCTTGCCAGATTGGGCTACAAAGGGAAATAACTCAAACTTTATCTCTGAGACTTACCCAACACAGGCATTGGAATAGTGTTGAGTTTGGAAATCTGGAGGCAGAGGTTCAATACCAGCCTCAAAGAGATAAAGTCTAGATTATTTCCCCCATTGTAGCCCAATATGGCATCCTTGGTCACACATAATGAACAGGAAGTTGTGAGCAAACAAATCTGGTCAATCTAAATGACGGGTTCTCAACGTGGGTGCTAGCACCCGCTGGGGGGGGGGGTCGTTTCAAGGGGCAATTGATGTGACTAAAGGCCTTAAGGGGGCGTTTGAACTTCAAGAGAGGGCATTATGGAGATAATGCTCTATAATTCCAATTTACAAATGGTTGTTGTTTAGTTGTATCCGCTTACAAACAAGAAGGAAATAGCATTAGGCAGTTATTAAAATGCTTACTTCGTCAACCATTTCTTCTATACAACTAACAAGTTACACTAGTAATAAAAGTTTATGATGTACTCTTAAGTAATTTACTTTTTAATAAACCTTTTAAATTGCCTTTCAGCCACAATTAATTTGATAATGAGCACCCATTAGTAATTCATTGATATACTTAGTATAACATTTTCCATAATAAAACATTTGAACTGAATGTTGATGGTTTTTTTTATAACGACAAGATACTAAAATACTGTATTGAGTACTTCATCAGTTTTGCAAATTTAGTGTTTTGCACGTTTCTTGTTTTGGCATTGCAAAAAGCACTAAATTAGTGCGTTTTCACTTAAAACATTTTGGCCGTTTTGGGCCATTTTTGACCATTTTTAGTGTCTTTTTGGTGGTTTTGGGCCATTTTTGGCAATTTAAAAAAAATTTAGCGCTTTTTGGCAGTCTAGCGCAAAAATATTTTTTTTGAGTTGGCAACACTGCTTCTCATAGTTAAACTACAGAGGGGGGGGGTGCTGGTCTGAAAAAGGTTGAGAAACACTGATCTAAATGGACCCATTGATGATAATGTTGGTCTCGCTGCATTAATGAATAAATGGGGAATTAAGATTTTGCATCGGCCACCATTTTCTCCAGTGGTACAGAGTGACGTAATGATTACTGGGGTGGAAAACAGAATAGGCGGACAGAGTTCAAGTTTCAGCCACGGTTGTTTATGCTCACTTCATACTAATGCACTTAAGAAAGGCATAAATCCACTTCTCCCTGCAACCATGGGTAAATAGCAGGGCAGTTGGAGCCCTTTAGCCCTGTAAGAGAAGGTAACTCCGACTGAACAAAACCTTCAGCTTGGCAGTCACCATAGCTGGTCTCAAGCCCGGATAAAGGAGGGGGTTGGGTTAGCAACTCCATGTAAAAAAACCTACCCACTTCTGAAATCGGAGCAGAGTGGTTGTGGCCCTATGCCCCACAAGAATAGTTATAAAAAAAAAATTTTTTAAAAAAAAAAAAAGAAAAAGAAAAAGTCTTCTCCAAACTTTTCAAGCACTTTGTTTTAGTGTTAGAGAATTAAATGAAATGTACCATTCAAAAGGGGGAGATGCTGTTTTATGAGTAAAATCTGTTTTATTGTAATTGATGGCAACTCAGTTCTATCTGTGAGTCAGGACTTTTATCTTCCAATGGATAAATTGTAATGGATATACTTGCAATGAACAAGGGCTTTTATCTTGCAATGGACTCTTAAGAGAAAGGAAATAAAGAAAAAAAAAGAGAAAGGAAATAAGAAAGAAAAAGGAAATAAGAAAGAAAAAGGA
>VCCN01003440.1:3789351-3800307 GCA_006491835.1 Architeuthis dux | reverse complement strand
AAAAAAAAAAAAAGAAAAGAAAAATGCTTCATCTTTTTAAAAAGTTATATACCCTAGCTGAAAAACCACCCTACCAGCAGGATTTTCAACTAGTTCCAGTGGAAGGCCTAAATAGGGAAACAAGAGTTTATATATTTATTGAATCATACCTTATTTGAAAATCATCACCATCATGAACTCTTGGATCACATTTAATTTATATATCGGGGGCGGGGGGGTCACAAAAGCTAGGTGAATTATAGATAAATGGAAATCATCTAGAGGTGATGTTGAAAATGGCCTAAACAGCCGTAACATGTGCATCAGAAAACATACACAAGACGGAACTACATTCATAGAAACGTTAATTTTAAAATTATTATATTGTTTGGTTCCTGAGTTATGCTATCAGAGACAGACAGACATTATGTGAATTATAGTAGGATTTGCACTATATTCAGTCACTTTGTCTTTAACATTCTGCCAAAACAATGGTTTAATTATAGGAGTATGTGCGCAAAGGAATGAGTGTATCATTTGTCACCAGGTAAAAATGAAATGTAAAAAAATAAAAAAAAAATAAGCAAAATATAAGAAAGGAAGAGACAACTTCTATTCCAACTGAAGATGATTACTGCAACTTTTGTATTGTATAAGGAATAAAAAATTATACAAATATATTTTTATGTATAAATGTATTTATTTATTAGAATGAAATAAATCCATGTGTATCTGTATAAATTTTCGTTAATATCTAAGACTTGTCATTTTAGTTGAGTCAATAAGACTGGCAATCAGTTGGTCGCGAGTTCAAATCACGGTAGGGGAATGTGAATTTTACATATTGGTTTACACCCCTAATTTTGGTGAGGACTGTTCTTGTTCTGGTAGGAAACAAAGTCAACTCCAGACTTTGTACCAGAGTTCGACAAAATTAATGGAAAAAGTTGTGACAGAAACTTAACATTTCAGCTGGATCCAAACCAAAACAATGAACAAGAATAATAAAGGGGTTTTGACATCTTACAGATCATTATTCCCCTTTGGGCATCTCCATTTACACAACTTCTAAACAAATACAAAATTCATAAAAGGAACATTCAAATGTACATAAATACAAACAACATCTACAATTAAGCACAATTCACAGATCAAACTCTTGAAAATCTCAGACAGATTAAAAAAATGTCCCCCGTAATATCACCCCCCCCCAATAATTTTAAAAATGTTCTAAATAATTTCTAAAACTGTACACTATTGCTATCTTTAACATGACTAAGCAACTTATTCCAAAAATAAGTTACTCTATTAGAAAAACAATCTAATTGTTTAGTAGTTTCAATCTTTCACCTTTAAAATAAAGATTTTTATAACAAGCTTTATGACCTTTAAATACAGGAATACCTTGAATACACAGTTCAGGTATTGCTGTACAAACAAATGAAAGTAAGTGGACAAATGTTGGAACAAATTAAATGCACTATGCAAGCTATTGTTGTAGATAGTTTTTATAGCCATAGGCAAATGCTTTTAGAAATTTTATGATGGACTAGTTTAAAAATCAATTCTTGTTTCCAGTAAGTGACATATACACACTCAAAGGTTAGTTAATAAGTCCATAGCCTAATGATGAAAGCATTTATTTTACAACAAACTTGCCAATGCACTTAATTCAGTGGTGTATATTAATCACATAGATCAAACATTATACAGCAGGGCTCCAGATTAACTTTTTTCCCTACCGTCCTGAAAAACAATTTTAACCATCCCGAAGGAAATGTAAACGGTCCCAAAATCAAAATGTTTCTTTATGTTGTTATTATCATCTATAGTTGTTAGTAGCATAATAAAAACAATTAAATGTTGAGGAAATAAATAATTGTCAAACTCCAGTCCAAACCTGGAGTTGACTGTTTTTCTACCATAACAAAAACAACAAAACCACAAGAACAATCCTCACCTATTTTTTTTTTTTTTTAAACGGAAGTGATTATAACACACATTTTCACCGTCCCCGGGACGACTTTAATTTTGAGCCCTATTATATGGGGAAAATTTCAGATCAAAATTCAGCTAATAACTAGGTGTCATATCGGAGTACAAAGTACACCTTTGCGCACACACTTTAGCTAATCAAATAGGTAACTATAAAGATTAATTTTGAACGAGATTCTATACATTGAGCAATGTAAAAAAATCCATGATGATTGTGGATTCATTGTTATCATCATCACCTGTGGATGCAGATCAATGGGTAAGTAGGAAGTAGGGGTGACTCAGGAAATAGGTGCAGTAGGAGAGGTCAACCAAAAAAACCTATCCTCTATAGTTGTGTAAACAACCAGTGGGTTGAGAAGTAGCGTTTCATGTTTATAACATTACCTCATTTATAAAAAAAACTACCTTCCCAAATTGAAAAAAAAAAAATACATATCCCAAACCGTATAAATAAATGGAAACTTTATTATACCCAGAAGAACAAGACGAGAGTAGAATCAAAATTTAGGTGGGTGGGGGATATGAATGAAGAGAGCAAATCCATCTCAGCAGAAAAACATGATTCAATGGCTACTACCATTTGGATATGAAGCCCACCAGGGCTGAGCAGCCAGCAACCATATTGGTTGTGATGTGTGTGAGGGGTTGTGAAATGTCGAACCAGGAAGCATTTGGTAGAGCACATACCCCTGCTTGCATAAAGAGACTCAGAGAGAGAGACAGAGAGAGAGACAGAGAGAGAGAGAGAGAGACAGACAGACAGACAGAGAGACAGACAGAGAGAGAGACAGAGACAGAGAGAGAGACAGAGAGAGAGAGAGAGAGAGAGTTCTTTTGACCTGCTGCATTCAAAGTGGCCCTACTTTTCAGAATAGATTAATGCTAATACTTGCCTAAGCCTGAAACAACTATGACACATTTTAACATTTAGACAGCATTTAGATTTGCTATTTCCACGATTTAAATGTGAAGCTGCACAAAAGATGACTATGCTACATGGCGTTCCTTGGAAAGAAAATCGTTATCCTGTGGCACAGCATGGCTGAGATGGCCAAAGAGAAATCTTGCTGCTGCTCACAGCATCTAGTATTCCCAAATGGTCACCCATCTGGGTACTAATCAGGCTCGACATTGCTCAACTCTGATGATCATAGAAGAACCAGTGTATCCAACGCGATTTGGCTATAAACAGACAGTGATGAATTATCAACTGTTCTCCCAGCCAGCCTTTAGAACTTGAAATATTATTGGATCAAAAAGCCCAAAAGGATGGAAGTACCTTTAGTATAATACGTACTGACTTTTCAGAATTTGTAGTGGCTAAATTTAACTTTTGTTCAATGTTTTACTTGGTTCATATCAACTTAAAAATAAGATTTTATATAATTTACATTATGTTTTGAAACAAAGGTTTTTTTATTTTAAAAACAATTAAAATTCCATTCTTAAGTTTTTTTTCTTCTTGGCTTTGCTAGAAAGAAAAATGTCCAAATTTTTTACTAAAGAAATGGAAAAAAATTTTTCATTAATTATTAAGTAGAAATGTGACTGTTTGGAGGTCAAGGTTTTTTTGTTTACTTTTATTATCAGCAAGACATCAATGTCATTGATGATTGACAGTTATTTGAGTTAGCAAATAAAACTTTTATATAAAAGTTTTTTTTTCTCATCATCAGGAGTCGATTTTCTACCAAATTTCTTTTTCTCATTCCTATAAGTCTGCATGATATGTGCCCTTATTAACATCTGATGTTTGATTTTAGAACCTGTCTTTATGAATATGACTCATGGGCACAGGCGTTTCAGCTATATAGCACCCAGACTTTGGAATCAATTAACCTATGATATCCGGAACATACATCAAGACTTTCATGATTATATGAACTCAGTTTGGTAGACTTATCTCCTGCCTAGGGGGTGGTCATAAAAAAACTTGTAGGAATAAAGCCCTGGCCTCGGTCAAACTTGAGATCACTAAGCTGAAACCGAGTCTTCGTCACCGGGCTCTATACTCCATTGGGAGTTGTCTCTTAAGAAACCTTTACTTAGTAAATAAATACACTTTGTAACTGTAGCCCCTGCCCAGTGTTTTGTAAAAAAGACTTTTACAAGTTGCACTTTCTTCTTACTCTTCTTTAATAGATCTTATATTTTTACTGCAATTGATTGCACACGTTTTCAAGTGCTTTCGTGCAGGACATAAATATTGAGGTTCCCGAGAAATGGAGTTTTCTATAAATACATTTATTATTATTAAGTTATATAAGCGTAGATTAATTAAACTTATTCATAAAGCAGGTTTTTAGAGGTTTTAAATTTTACATTTTTGTCAACAAATTACTTCAAACAGAAAAATAATTAAACTGTTACAAATGTTTTATTTGAAATCTTCCAAAAATAAAGTAGGCCACCGAAAATTAATTCAAAGAAAATGAGTTAATTTAATGATTAATTGACTGGATTTCGAAAAAACTTAATATATTTGAAAATTACGCTTGTTTACGGTGGATGTCTGCAGCGTTTCAATTTAGATGCAAAACATCTACATCTAAATTAAAATTATTTTGTTTGCGTTTAGATGCAAGATATTGTTTTAAATGTTTAAAAAAAACAAAAAACTTTATATTTGAATACATCTACATTTGAAACAGAATTTTGAATGACGTTTGACCATTTTTATAAATAATATTAAAAAAAAATTAATTATAAATAATTAGTTAATTCATTAAAAATAACCAGGTTTCAGACGTTCAACTGTACTAAGCTGCCAACATAAATGATGTCATGATGTCTATCTTTGACACGGACAGCAGTGAATCAGACTAAAATGTGCTTAATATCGATGTGAATAAAACATTTTAAACAACTCCACTCCAGTGTTTGGTTAGTGATTTAAACTGTTACACATTAGTTAGCTTGGACAATAGATATAACCTACTTTCGGTCATGAATATGGCCACACATAGCCAGGAAAAAAAAAAAAAAAAAGGTAACATTTAGTTCTTGTGTATAATACGCACCCCTAAGTTTTGGGTTTAAAAATCTGGGGGGAAAGTGTGTATTTTACATGAATAATTATGGTATATATTACGCCATGTGTATGTCTACATTTTTTGTCTGTAACATTTGTCGATGGAGATAACTATTAAATGCTAATTACAGAGTAGTCTCCCTTAATATATTTTGGCAAATGTGTAAAAAAGATCTGGGTTTATTCTGGTTGAACATAAACAAGAAAATGCAGAGCAACATAATGTTTTTGATATTTTAAAAATTACAATGCATTTGCAAATTTATTTAAATACTATCGTCATTTTTTTGGACTGCATGGGTAAACTAGTAACAATAAGGAACTTTTCTTCATACTAATCCTCACTTTGTAACACCAGTTGCTTTTAATCTAATTAACACCCTAAGAAATCTTAACACAAAATGTCATTGAGAACTTTTGGAGAGGCTGGGTATCCGTCATACCGCTCTTGCCATCCGAGCTACGGGGACTCACAAGTAGGAGTCCAAATCAGACCCATAAGCTCATTCCCTAACCAGGGTTGATGTGCCGTTAAACAAAACATCATACCCTAACCAGACCTACTTCATCTATCTAAGCCTGTGGCCCCACTTGGGACATAACCCGTCAATAAAGACTCTCCAGGCATCTTGGTCTTGGGCCAATTACACTAGCTGTTTCCATGTATGACCAGTTCTCTCCACGTCTGCATCAAAGTCACGACACCAGGGGTTGCTTGGTCGGACTCTTTTCCTTTTCCCTTGTGAATTCCAAAAGCAGGTCTTGTAATGATAGGTGCAGGCTTGCAAAGAGTGTGTCCAATCCATCTCCAGCGTCTTTGGAGGGTTTCTTCCTCTGTAGGTTGCTGTCTTGTTCGTTGCCACAATTCCTTGTTGCCGATAGTATCTGGCCAGCAAATTCATAGAATTCTTCTGAGGCAGCTGTCAGTAAATGTCTGGATTCTCTTTATGGCGATGGCAGTTGTTCTCCAGGTCTCGAAGATCCTGATCTTTGTCGTCAGATCTGAGGATCTCCAGACATATTTCAGCTGATGGAAAGCCATCCTTGCCGTACCAATCCAGGCTTTCCCAGAATTTGTCAACAGTACTGCAGAGGTACTTGAAATTCACCACTTCTTTCCTACTAAAATATGGTACAGAAGAGGTCAGGGTAGGGAGGGAGCTTTAGGGTCTGATTTGGACTCATACTTGTCATGTGAGTCCCCTTGGCTCAAATGGCAAAAGAGCAGCAGGACAGACACCTTGCCTCCCTCCGGATAAGGGTGCTTTCATACCTTGGAGATGAACCCAACTTTCTCTAACCTGTTGGCCCGACCACTTTTTGATTTTGTCATTGGATGGTAAACAGCAAAAAGGGTGGGAGGATGGAGTCAACTGTTTAATATAATTCCTAATTCAACCAGCTGCTATATCTATTAGCAGTCACAACAAGTGGAGTAAATAAAACAAATTTTTTTTAAAAAATAAAGAAATTATGCTTTGTTTCTTTTGTGGGCTTCAGAACATTCAAATCACCTGACATTTGATCCAAAATTTCTAACTTTTTGACGACTAAAATAATAAGGCAGTTTATAAATAAATAGAACATACAATCCCTAATGTTTGAGAGAGCCAAACAAAAAAAAAAATGTTTTTTTAATTAATTTAAATACTGTTAGAAATGCAAAATGAGACTTATGGTTGCACAGCTTTTGCAATTTTGGAGTCATGAACACTTCAAGCTAACAAATATAATCCCATTCAAAAGGATTTAGTGTATTAACATTCCTGATGCAAAACTAATACCTATAGCTCTTCATGTTACAAAAAAGTAATTGATACCTCTATTAAAAACACAAGTAACTTTTTAATATGTTAATAATTATAAAATTTATTTACTGGCCAAGAACGGTTTACAGTGAGATGATTGGGAAATCAGAGTGTTGATCACAAAAAACTAACTGGTGCTTTTTCCCATACAAGTTCCATGAGAACAGAAGTAATTCCTTCAATTAAACTATGAAGCCGTCATGGATGGCTCCTTTTTAGGGGTCAACAGAGGCAAAATGTTTCTTCTTACAGGGGACAAACCAACAAAAGATGCCCCCCCCCCTCTCTTAGAGATTGAGATAAGGCAGCTTCCTCAAAAAGAAATCGTCTCTAAATGCTAATAGCAGCAGCAGGTGTTCTGTGCTGGGCAACACACACTTCACAATGAAGACTTTACAAAAATCCTTTCTTCACCCACTCATTTTTGTGGACTAGTGAAAAGAATTGGAACCTATTTTAATAGTACGCCACGTGTATTTTTATAGTTTGTCCGTAACACCCCAAAGGAAAGGGGGGAAGGGGGTGATGAGTACGTATATTAGTATACTGATATATAAGTTTTGTTCATATTGAAATGTTTTTGTCTAATTCATTTCAGGCTAACCCTACAGCTGGTATGGACATGGTTAAGGACTTAACAAAATATCAATTTTATATGCCGTCATTTTTACGTCAAGGGTACACGAATTTTTTCATCATAAAAGTTGTGAAAAGTTCTAAAATCGTGTCTGTACAAAAAAAAAAACAAGGAATGTCTTTAAACATTTTTGAAAACATTCACATTTTTCATGTTAAAAAAAATACATTAGATAGCGAAAGTTTTTTTTTTAGTCCATTGAATGATCGAAAGTAAACAATTTCGCCCACAAAGTAAAAATTAAAGATATTTTTAAACATATTTTAAAAGAAATTCGGTACAATATAGAGGTGGTCCCGATTATAAAGTTTCACTCACGCATTCGATGTTAAAATCGGCGCCAATAAATAAAAACAATTTAACTATTTAATTTATTCAAAGCAATAACATTATAATTTGTTTACTTCTGTTTTTCTTTCATTAATTCTCTTATTTCTTTTTATCTGTGCGCCGTTTTTAACAGAGTGTGCCAGGGTGTAAAACTTTACAATCGGCATGATCTTCCCTACATTTTGCCATTTTTTTTTTCTTGAAACATATTTTAAAAGCAATTCTTCAGAGAAATGTGTTTATTATTATATACCAATGCCATGGAGGCCCCAAAAGACAACAAATGGTTAGGAGTTCAAGATCGACCAACAAAAAACAAGTAAAAGAAAGTTCAATTAAGCAAAAGTCGCCATTTTGTGTTTAATTAAACACTTCTCATTCACATTAAAAGTTTTTGAATTATTGGGAAACTAATTTCATTTAATTAGTATCCAAAGATAAGCAAACATCCAACTTGAATTTAAGTTACTACCTAAGAATTTTCCAATAAAAATATTTTTAAACAAGAAAACATGGACTTCTTCACCTTTGGTCCATAACAAAAGAAATCACTTTTGGCGTTTACTAATTTTACTGTACAAAAATTTTTGGTCAGATTTCTATGGATGACCAGTACAGACATAATGCGCAGTGTTTTTAAAACAGCGGTTCAGATTTCACGGAGAGTTCGGGGATATATCCAGAGCCTGGCTGATGACATTCGTTACTATATAATCGTCAAAGTGAATTAATGAAAAACTTTCCTTCAGAATTAATTACCATTTCCAATAATATTTTTTTAAATCCAAGATACTCATTCGATAGTTTTATTTATTTATTAACAAAGGCTTCTACAATAAAATCCTGTTATGTAAACAATGAAAATGAAACTAAACATGAATTGTGTGGTTTCTGTTTTTTTTATTTATAATGAACAGATTTCTGGAGAATAAAAACTAAAGAGTTTAGATGTCATTCTGCGAGGAATTTAACAAAACGTTAGGATCAATAATCGATTTTATTCGGATGATCAGTAAAACCTGTCTTAAAATACAATAGAATCCGTATTTGCTCTGTTTCCATTTTATCAGTCTCTGCTTGTTTAAAGCCTAGTCTACCTCGGACATGAGATTCGAACTACCTCGAGACTTTTTAAGTAGTCTCAAGGTTCCATAAAGGAAAAGGTAATATTACTTGATTTATAAAGAAATAAGACTGATACAATGTTGTTAATGTTAGATAGTTGACAAAATGACATTTCTAATCAGAATTAACTTCAGTATTGGAGAGTGCAAAGACACCCAACAAAGTTGTCTATGAATGAAAATGCTATGATGTATCACCTTAACAAACGATATTATAACGCATCTATTCCCCTTTGTTTTTCTCTCATGAATTCTTATTTATTTGAACCATGAAGTGCTAAGTACAATTTCCAATTAATTGATAAACAAAATTGTCCTTTGATAACGAACGAATTCTAAACATCTACCCTGAATTATTAGAATGTTCGAAGTGAACTCAGATTCCGTTCAGTTTCAATAGAAAACAGGGCAAGAAGGGAGGATTCGAAAAACTCCTTTCAAAACCAGAAACCTTGAAATTCAAACTCGATCCATCACCACCACCCCTAATGGGAGTGGGGAAAGAGTTTCACGGTTCTTGCATGACACCAATGGGGTGGGGGCAAAGCAAGCACCGACGACGTCACAATAAAATGTTCACATTTTCTAAAAAGAAGAGGTGAAGACGAGGAGGTTTTGAAACAGCAGTCAGCATGTTCCCCGTCTCTTCCATTGAGTAAACTCTCGATTTTAGTAGCGCACATGCCGTTAACCGACTACAAGCCAACAGAAAACCAGCCTTTAAATAAATAGACACTGAGCATAGTTGAAAACATTTCTATAAGCCTCGAAAACGATGAAAAACAAACTTATATATAACGATTCATCCAAGTTAAACGGGATACAAAGTTTTAATATTTATGATTATTCGACATGTGGACACAAAAACTCCTAACAAGACAATCGGAAAATAAAATAAAATAATGACCCATTTTTTCAACTATGGATGTACAATTGAACTAGTGGTCACGTTTTTAAAAGAAACTAAAAACAGACTTAACACTGGCCGGCTAAGAAACTGTTAACAACCTGTTGTTAGCTAATATTGTTTTTAAAACAAGTTTTAAGTTGAAGTTAAAGAGAGGGGGAATCCACCCCAAAAGATATTTGCCTTGAAAAATAATTGAGGGCTATCATCACGATTAGATGACAGATTTCGAAAAGAAGACAAAAACACACAATAAGTGAGAGATACCGATGACAAGTGTTACATCAACACAATTCAACAGAACACAGCGTAAAATATAACCCTAAACAGCTGCACTTCAAGTCTTTAAGAAAGGATTTCCAATTAGTCTAAGATTACATTTAGATGCGGAACAAATCAGATACATTTTTCTGTGTAATTTTGAGTTAATTTAAATTTATTTATGTGCTATTAAACAGAGTAAATGACACCAAATCTAACAATATAACCGAAATAAGGAAAAATTGAAAAGTTTTGTAAGAAGAAACTTCCTGGGTTTTATACATCCTTCAAATCAAAACACATATGCCTTCTTTCACTTTACAAAAAAAAAAAAAAAAGTATCAATACTAGGCTTCCGTAGAATTTTTTAAAAAAAGAACGGAATGAAAATGGGTCAATCATGCTTTCCCGGAAAAAAAAGAAAAGAAAAAGAATCCTATTTTCTTTCTTTAATTAAAAAATCAGAATTAAATTATGAAGAAGAAATGCAATCAATCATTACTAGTGATTCATTAGTGCCAGAGTACAATTAATTAAAAAATAATCCTCACATTTATTTGAAAGAAAAATCTTTTTAATTCGTTCGTTTCGTTTTTATGGCGCCGACGAAAAAAGCTTTGAAAATATATTTTTTTAATTCTTGAGTCTAAAATGACAAATTATTATGAATTATTTTCATTTATTTTTTGTCAATGAATAATGACCAAAATGGAGTAAGAAACAAATTAAATCATTCATAAAAATAATGGATTCAGTTTATTTCTCCTCCTTTCTTGAATGACAGGCCATGTGCAGATGTGAGTGTAGTGTAAAGAAGACCTCAAAGATTTGAATAATCTTACTTTGAACCCCGGGGTCAACCCAGTCTTTAAGAGAAAAAA
>VCCN01003440.1:3729295-3745807 GCA_006491835.1 Architeuthis dux | reverse complement strand
AATAAATTTTAAAAATAACTAAAAGAGGGCGATTGTGGAAAAAAAAGGTTGAGAAACCCTGCTGTAGACTGTGGAGCATAGGGCCACAACCACTCTGCTGTGGTTTCAGTTGCAAGTAGGTTTTACGGGTTGGAGTTGCTAGCCCAACACCCAACCTTCCTCCTTTATCCGGGCTTGGGGCCAGCTATGGTGACTGCCAAGCTGTAGGTTTTTTCTGTCTAACCTTCTCTTAGATGGACTGCTTTACAGGGATAAAGGACTCCAAGTGCCCTGCTATTTACCCATAGCTGGGGGAGAAGTGGATTCATGCCTTTCCCAAGGATATTAGTGCAAAGTGAACATAAACAGCGTTGGACAAAACTTGAACTCAGTCTGCCGATCTGTTTTGCATGCTGGTAACTTATACGTCACTCTGCACCTCCATGGAACAAAGAATAGTTAAGCTTTTTCTTTAGGCGTAAGTGCGTATTGAACGATGCAACCATCTTTATTTCGCTGACTTGTTCGAGCAATTTCCATCCCTTTCACCTCTTTCCATCATGTGCTGTTTTCGTCCTCCCCCACCATCATTTATCAGAAACCATCAACCAAAACTGTCACCAAAACTGTCAAAATAGGTTTCTTCAGTTTTCAAATCGGTCTGGCTGGCTATATATGTATGTATCACGCGTACGGCCACACCAATGGTGCTAGAGGGCTGAAAAATTTCAACATTTACTCCTTATTATGTCTAGAAAAAACGTTTTTTAAAAATTTCCCCTAAATAAGTTTTAAATGAGGTTTCAATTTTCAATGTAAATTCATGCTAAATTGATCCCTTAATTTGTGTCCAGCAGCTTTCACGCTTATTTTTTGAAAATTCAGACTGTTTCAGTGATCACTGCCCAACAAAAAGCAAGTGAAGTAACTTATTCATTGATCAGCCCCTTTTTTTGTAATTGATCACCCCCAACTCAGCATGCTGCCAAAAGATGTTGGTCACATAACGGTTTCTATTGAGTGACTAACCAGACCTGTCCTACTATAATTAACTATATGTCTGTCTGTCTGTATGTGACAACGTAACTAAGGAACCACACAACATATCCCTGTGAAATTTTCTGTGTGTACTAATGGGACCCCCAGGCATGTTTTTGAAAATTACAAATTAAAATAATAGTGTGATGTCTGGGTTCTCACTCACCCTGATAATAATGATCTGATTTCCATCTATCTATCTATATAATACTAAAAGTCTGATTCGGTTTATCTGTATGCAACCTCTAAGTAGCTGAACTGAAGCATTGTAGCCAGAGGTATTGAATTAATGTACTGTGATGAAGAAAGAATTACGATACCTCAAAGTAAACGTCTTCGTGTATACGCATGCTGTAAATGCCGCCATTTGCAATGTAAATGAAACGCATGCACACGCGGGGAGCAGTTTTTATCAGAACGGCAGTGAGTGAGGTGCCTGTATGTTATGCCAGCTTAATTTGCATATGCGAAAAGTTGCCAGCTACTTAAGAGCACAGGAGAGAGGCCAGGGCAGAACACAGCGGATCATGATTCATAACGGATTTGTGAACATGGATCCGAATGAATTCTTCACAGAGAGATTGCCGGAACATCATAGTGTTAGAGGGTATGTCAGTCTTTTTTGCACTTGGCGGTGTACTTCCAGTAAGTCTACCAGATTGTTTGTTCCTGACTGGTTTCAGCGCTATCTCTGTGAACTCCTGCACACGAGTTGTGTCGTGTGTTTTGACTTTGTTTTCGGGCATGTCGAGGGAGTTGACAAGAGAGAGTCCCGAACAGAGGACAGAGACCCAAGCAACCAGGAGGCAGACCGCCTAGGGCTGGGAAGGTATAAGACCAAGTTCCCCTGTTGGGAACGGTCTCTCAGCACCCATCATCTCTCTCCCACTCTTCACTCTCTGGCCGACAAAGTGTATGTTATGAAATAAAAATATGTCTTATATTTTTACAACCAGCTTTCGAGTCTTCTTTCTTTCCTGGACCCAACGATTTTCCTCCTGCGGACCAAGGCACTACACAACATATTTAGCATTGAAAACAGGAAATGTGAACGTAATAGAAACATTGATGTGTACTTGAGTGCCTTCGATATCAAACTGTATAAACTTAGAGAAGAGGATGTTGAGCTCCTGGATTCTATACAATTCATGTAGGTTGTTGAAAAGTTGCAACTTAAGCGAGATACACTTTCAATTAGTTTTGTCTAACACGCCAGAGATGACATTTGCTAACATGAGACACACATTAAAAAAATTATTTACAGAAAGTGGTGGAATATTGGCTACTCCTGGTGATTGCGCACGGATTTCTGTGAAGGCTGAGCCGGCTAGTGCAGTCGACACCCTGTACAGCACCTGTAAGCGTGGCAAATACAAGCCACGTGGCAATTACTGCTGTCGCCATGGAAATATACAGAGAGGTAAAAATAATCCAATCGGGGCTGATGGCAGGATTACCCAGTGTTATATTTGTGGTTCACGGAAATGCTGGGCTCATAGTCGTCCTCATGCCGATAATACGGTTCTTAGCAATGATAGTGAAGCTGAGGAAGTGCGGGTGATGTTGATGACATCAGAAAAACCATTGAATGAAGTCATGGATTCTTTGATGGCAGAGGCCATTGGTTTTGTTCTTCTCGACCTGGTTGCTCTAAAACGTTATGTGCTAAATCCTGGCTTACCAGTTTTCTGGATAGCCTCAACAAGAAAAAAAGGCTAATCAAAACAGATCATTCAATTCCACAGATAAATTTGGGGATGGACAAAGAGTGAAAGCCCTACAGTGTGTGAACATACCTTGTGTTCTGGCTGGAAAAAGGGTCAGAATAAAGACCGATACTGTCGAGTGTAATATACCACTGTTGCTGAGCAAGTCATCAAGGCAACGAGCGGGCATGGTGGTCAACCTGAAAGAAAATCTTGTGAAAGTTTTTGGGAAAACCATTTTTTGTGTCCCTACTACAGAAACAGTAGATAAACAGAAAATCGCATTCAAATTACATATGCAGTTTGCACACCCCTCGTATGAGAAGCTGAAACAACTATGGATTGATGCAAATTGTTAAGAAGATGTAATTGAAGCTGTAAAAGAAATATCCTTATCTTGTGATGTGTGCAAGCGGTATAGAAAAGCCCAGCCCTTACCCTGTAGTGTCTCTACCTCTCGCATCTTCATTTAATGAAACTGTGGCAATGGACCTGAAGTCTTGGTGTGGTGGTGTCTACTTTTTAGTTCTGGTTGATCTGGCCACACGCTACTGCACAGCAGCGGTGATAAATAATAAAAACGAAAATACAATAATATATACAATATTCACCAACTGGATTGTTTATTTCGGCACACCCAGATCATTCCTCATGGACAACAGAGGTGAGTTCAATAATGAATGCATGAGAGATTTGGGAGATTCATTTGGTATTAGACTTCTGAAGATGGCAACACAGAGTCCATGGAGTAATGACACTTGTGAAAGACTAAACCAAATACTAAGTATCAGTGTCAAATGCATTGTTGATGAAACCAACAGTAACGTGAAAATAGTTTTGGCTTCGGCTGTAGCAGCCAGAAATTCTTTGCATAAGTTTAGTTGCTTTTACACCGAATCAATTGGTTTTCGGAAAGAACCCAAATGAATTTTAGAAAGATGGTATATTATCATTAGAAGATCATTGGAAATGGGTCATTGCACGAAATGGGTCATATTTTGTTTAAATATTTACTGTTTTTTGCTGTTTATATTATCCTTCATCTTAATATTCAAAAAACATTTCATATGTAACAAATGTAATATATTAGAGCAGAGCTTTCAAAACAGTGTGTTGCGGAATTAAATATAATTTTGTATATCTTTCAAAAGATGCTTTTTCTGAGTCAGTTGAACTGCTGGGAGGATGTTATATATTTGGCTTGGCTAACAAAACTTAAGTAATGTGTGGCAAAAGATTTTATTTTTAGAAAGTGTGTCACCAATGCAAAAAGTTTGGAAAGCTCTGTATTAAACAATCGTTGGAAAAAGGTTATCGCTTCAAATGGGACATATTTTGATTAAATATTTATAGAGGGTAAATATGTGTTGCTGGCGCCTGGAATTTGTTTAGGAAATGAAGCTGAATCTATTGAAGAGAATTCGGCCTTCTTGGAGGAATGATTTTGTGGCACGCCGGTGCAAATGCATCAAATTTCTCCATAATGCTTGTTTTTTTAGGTGGGTTGAAATGGCAAGAAAAGGAATTAGCAACGAGAGACGGACGAAAAGACAATCTTGAAAGAGAAAAAACATTTTTATTCATTTAAGAGTTGAGGTTTAATTTGGTTAGTGTTTATGTGTGCATATTTAAAAGTCCATTGTGTGTGTGTATGTGTGTAAATATGTGAGAGTCCTTTGTTCAAGTATATTTGTTTTCATGTATGAAAGAGTCCACAGTTATATTAAAATGTGTATGTGACAAAGAGTTCATAATTATATTAAAAATGGTGTATGTAAAATTAAGGGAATTTGCTTACTTTGTTTTGTGTGGCCTGTCCGTAGCACGTGAAGACCACACGTCTCGATCAGGCCAAAATCATAAAAATGGTAGCAGCGCAGTGGAACATGTCTGTTCGTTTCAGCTACTGGAAAAAAGAGGCTGATTCAAATCTCACGCTGTCACATGATTAATTGCTGGTCCCTGGTTGGCTGTTGCTACATGAGGACACGAAGGTTGTGTGGAAATAGGGAACTTTAATCACGGGTGACAACTCCACTTCGACTTGCCACATATTCACCATTTTTTGTTGTTTATATTATCCTTCATCTAACTCAGGGGTGGACAAACCTTTCTCCCCAAGGGCCACACAGAACATCTATAAGGTCTTTAGTGGGCTGCATTCGACAAAAAACTAAATTTACTAAAAAATAAAATTTATTTTCACATAAAAATACAATTATTAATACAACTGTATTATTTGGTACACAAAGGAAGTAACAGAATAAACTGAATTTAATATTATGTTGCTTCATAAATGTTACTGAACAGTTGCTCAAACACTTAATGAGATTCATGCAATTGCACAAAATCCTGTGCAAGTTTGTAGTATTCAGCATGCTTGTAGTTATACACAAGACAGAGTGCAAATTTGAGTCTGTTAGAAGAGACCTGTTCTTTGATTTGTTAATGTTCATACATGAGAAAGTCTGTTCACAAATATAGGTTGAAGCAAAGAATACACACATTTTTCTGGCAAACATTTTCATTTTACCGAACTTCTTTGTACTGAGTGATGCATAGAATTCAGTCAGTTTCATATTCTTAAAGCTCTCCTTCTGAGTATTGTCTGCTTGGAGATTAATTTACTTCAACTGGACATCATTTGATGCTGCTTCAATATTAAAGGGAAAAGGGTACCTCAGCAAATTGAACTGATCTTCCATAGATTTAAAATCAACAAAATCCCTTGAAAACTCATCTTTTAAAGCAGATACCTACTGACTGTATTTCTGTGAACAGACTTTGTGTCTATAACAAGGGAAAATGCACAAAGTTGTGCTCACTCAGTTGTTTGGAAAATAGTGCTACTTTCACTTGAAATGATATAATTTCCACAAACAAATCATGTCCAAAAACACCCTTGCCTTATAACTTGATGTTCAGTTCATTGAAAATGTCAACTATGAACGTTAAATCGCACACCCATTCTGTCTTTTTCATGTTACTTAACTAATTATCTTCATTTCAAGAAAGAGAAAAATTTCTTCTCATGGGTTCCACACTCTTCTCAAAACATTTCCCAGGCTTAACCAGCGTACATTGCTATGATACAGTACATCTGAATATTCGCACTCCATATCATCCTGAAAACATCTGAACTGTCTGTGATTTAGCCCCTTGGCTCTAATTAAGTTAATGACACATACCACAGGATCAATCAAATGTTTGAAATCCAGGACAGATTTACACAGACTTTCCTGGTGAATAATGCAATGGAATGATATCACAGTGTGAAGTGGATGCTCATCTTTCATTTTGTCATTAAGCAGCTTTATGAGGCCATGTTTTCCTGTTAATGCAGCTGCACCATTTGTTGTAAGGCTTGCCAACTTGCCTCAAGGTAAACCAGATCCATCCAAACGGTTTTCAACACATTCATATAAATCTGAGCCAGTTGTGGTGTCCTTCAATGGTTCAACTGACAAGAACTCTTCAGTAAGTAATTGCAAAATTATCAACAATTCCTCTAATAAACACAAGCAGTTGTGCTGTGTCTTGTATGTCAGTGCTCTCATCTAGTGCCAGTGAGTACCACTCAAATGACTTGCCAACCTCAAGTAGCTGTTCTGACAGATTCTGCAAAATGGAATCAATATGACCACTTACAATTCTCCTTGATGAAGATATAGCTTCAATTTTTGTTCTAACTTCTGTGCATGCAATATCAACAGCATCAAGCTTACAATCCTTTAAAAATTCTGCTTCAGAAAACGCTTTGTTATGCTTGGCAATTTTATAAGCAAGCACAAAACTGGCCATTGTGACAACCACTTGTATGGTTGCTTGTTTTACAAAAACAGTTTGTTGTTGTTTTATACTTCTCGACATGTCATTGTCTTTTCACTGGACTTCACTTTCTGATAAATTATTTCTAAAGTTACTGTGCTTAGTTTGTAAATATCTCTTCAAATTATACTCCTTAAAAACAGCAACACTGTCATGGCATATTAGGCACACTGCTTTACTTTCAACATTTATAAAAAAATACTTGTACATCCATTCCTTGTTAAATGTACAGCATTCATTTTCAATTTTCCTAGGTTCTTTTGTAGTTTTTGTAGCACTCATTGATAGGATAACAAAATTTGAAATGAGATATATCAAAAGACTTTAAAATAATACTCCATCCTTTGCTATCTTATGTTTCTGTTTACAACATGGCCGCAAAATCTCATTGTAGTCTCGTTAGGCACATTATTCTATGCAAGAATGTATGGGGTTACACAAATTGACATCACTGTGCAAGAAGGTTCGCGGTCCACACAAATGAGCCTCGAGGCCCATGGGACGTAGCTTTCCCACCCCTGATCTAACTATTCCAAAAACGACGTTTCATATGAAACAACCTAATAGTTGTCAGACAAGTTAAAAGGACTAGAGACTTGGAACTATTTTCATTGACAATTCCCACTGTTCTTATGAAAGATGCACTGGATAGAAACTTTTTTTCTTGTCTCACCCCACCCCATAAATCTCACCCAATTTATTTTGAGCATTACCCATGGAAATTCCACAATTAACCCTGTCAGAAATTCAAATTACTTCCTCTAAACTGGTTAATAACTACTAATCACCATGACCCAAGTCACACCTACCTACTAACTAGTCTCCCATTTACTACTGACCAACATCAATTGGATTCACCTTACCACCAGTAACATTCAACATATCCAGTTACCTTCCAATTTCTTTTTGAACAATTGAATGTCTTCTTTGCATCCTTGATTTTGTCAACACAACATTTCGGACGTTCCACTCTGCAGCCTTCTTCAGGTGTACTGTCAGGGCCAGATTAACCTATACCAGGGCCTCAAGACTATTAGCAATATGGAGCCCGCCAGCTTAAGCCTACTCAGCCTTATAGTATAATCCGGCCATATGTAGTCCACATGGAAAGGGGGGGGGTCTCTTTTTTTTTTTCTGGTAGTGTAAAGCAAAAAAAAAAAAAAAATAACATAGTAACAAATTTTAATGCCATGTAAGCAGCAACACTTGTAATATCGGTTATTCTATTGTTTTCAGCCATGTGTGCAGCTTGTTCCAATTTTTAACATGGAGATTTTCTCAAATCATTTCATTGCTCAACAAATAAGTGTAATGTTCTTGTTGCGTTTAGTGCCTCTGTTCGCCTTGTTAGTCTTTCAGTTCTAGCTGTGTGAGATTAGAATGCGTTTGATTTGCAATCATGTTTAAGTGTGTTAAGAAAAGAAGACGGAACAAGATAACACATGTTGCAGGGCTGTTCGCCTGGTAAGAACTGAGCCTTCCCTGTTTCCACTTCCGGTCTGCGTTTTCTGGGACCGGAAATGGAATGGGGGCTGCTGGGAGCTTGCTTCGGCATGTTTATTGATTTAACATACATTATATATATATATATATAAACATTACAATAAGGTGTTGGGGAATTTAACAAAAAAAACAAAAAAAAAACAAGTCTTCTATTCACTCAATAGAAATGCACTTGTTACCATGTTTTGGCAGCATCTCGTGTTTGAGGTGATCGATTAAATTTTCTCAAATTTTCAAAAAAACAAGTGGGCACAAACTAGGGATCAATTTAGCATAAGCTTACATTGTAAATTTAACCCGCCATAAAAAACCTATTTAGGGGGGGAATTTAAGATAATCTTTATAAAAAACCTTTTTTCTAGACATAAGGAGTAAATGTTGAAATTTTCAGCCCCCTAGCTCAGTTGGTGTGGCCTGTACACATGATATATTACATAGCCAGCCAGACTTGAAAACTGAAGAAACCTATTTTGACTGTTTGTAAAAAAGGATTTGAGAACATCTCTACTTATTGGAATTGCTGACCAGATAAGAAGTGTTGCAAAGAGTGAAACAAGTGATTGTCCGATGGTGACATTTGATTGATTATTTTGTTTAACAGCACATCGACCCTTGGTGGGTCATTTAGTGCCGAATTTAGTAGGGGGTGGGGAAGGATCCCATGTCCCTATGACTAGAGACTTGAGAATCCCAAATTCCTGAGACAAATGCCATGAGGACCCGGATAATAGGGGGGAGGGGGAGATCCCAAAATCTTCTCAGGACGAATCCTGAGCATGCTAATGGTGATCACCTCTGGACAACTTCTCCCAGGACGATACCGAGCATGCCACAAGGACCCCCCGAAGGGCCGTGCTTCTCTGAACTTCGAGGCCATGCCAGTTTCTAAGACAGATACTCCACTTTGATCCTAGCCACAGCTAAGATACCCTGCACAACTTCTCCCAGGAGGATACTGAGCATGCTACATGGACCCCTGAAGGGCCGTGGTTCTCTGAACTTCGAGGCCATGGCGGTTTCAAAGAACACTACACTTGATCCTAGTCAAAAGGCTGAGTTCCTTCCGACAGTTTTGGAGAATATGCATTTGGAAGGACTTCCCCCTTTCATGACCATTTGCTACACCACAAAAGCAGGCATTGTTATGCAGCAAAATCAACAGTCGCTTCCTTGCCCAGAGAAAAATGATTTTCTCTTACAATGTCTCATTGAACTCCAGGGTCTCCAACCTTTGTTCACTATATACGAACCCCCAAATATTACTGAGACTCTTAGAAAGAACCCATGGCAAAGTAGGATGACTTAACTGTCAAAAATGGATTGTGTCATAAGTACTGATTTGACCAATCACTGCTAAAGATGCTAACATTTTTTTTTTTTTTTTTTTTTTTTTTTACTTACTATTGTCCACCTTTCCAGAAAATCAAAATGTAAGGAAAGGAATAACTGTTTAAATTTTGGAGCAGATCCATGCACAATTACCTCCCCTATGTTATATTTCCAAAACACGTAATATTGCCAATTTTTTTTCTCCTCTCTGCAAGATATCTCCAAAAGTTCTCAACGAATTTTCTAGTGGTGTTGACAAAGGTGTGCCCTCTCCGAGTGCTTTCTAGTTATGAGTGTTTTCTTTTCTCCTTTGTTTAATCTTAATAATTTCACACATATTGATTTGAATGAAGGACAATTCACAAAACTTTTGTACACCCTTGTTTACTGATTCAGTTTTTTTTCTTGAAAAGACTTTCAATATTTTAGGACAGTGGTTCCCAACCAGTGGGGAATTCCCCCAGTAGGGGAATTTGGGTAGTCCAAAGGGGAGAATAAGGCCATTATGTAAAAATAAAAGTCCAGTCTAGAGATAGGGTTTTCCGCACTTCTATCAAGTCAAAGGCTCAAAATAAGCTCCAAGTTGAGCTAATAGACCCACAAATCTAAGAACTAGTAGCAAAAAAAAAAAAAAAGAACAGAGATCACATTAATGTGTATATCAGTTACGATAGAATTCTTATTTTTTTTATAAAACCTCAGAATTTCAAATGATGTGTTTTAATTATTTTTCGCTTGCTTTCTTTGAGTAACAAATACACAGCAGCAGCTATACAATTATAAAATTAAACTAATTCTTAGTATAAAGTTGTCTAATTATATGTAAAATGAAGTTATTTTTTAAAAATTATTCTTTTTTGCAACTTAATAAATAGAAGGGGGGGGAATACTAGTAATCTTACTGACAAAAGTGGGGAATGACTCGAAAACGTTATGAACCACCGTTTTAAAAGAAAACAGAATCCACTGCTTCCAGACAATGGAAGCAGGATTTGAGAGAGAGAGAGAGAGAGAGAGAGAGAGAGAGAGAGAGAGAGAGAGACCTTGTCTTGGCTCAACTAATGGAACCTAGCATAATGTCGGCAAGAAATATCTCCATGGAGATATAATCCTCTTATTTATCTACGTCATAGTTATGTCTGAAACACATATTGCCAATTCTTTTTCCTGCCAGTAAGATATCTCTAAAAGTTATAAATGAATTTCATAGTTATATGTCCAAAACACATAATATCACTATTTTTTCCCCTGTCCACAAGATATCTTCAAAGGTTCTAAATCAATTTCAGATATTTTTGAAGGGTGGACAATAGGTAACTGAGTACATTTTGGAGCCAATCCCTGCCCAATTACCTTCCCTACATGTCCAAAACACATAATATCGCCAATTCTTTTTCTATCTCCAAAAGTTCTCAATGAATTTCGTTCAGATTTTCTAGCAGCATTGACAGAGGTATGACCTTCTAGTATTACTAGTTATAAGTGTTTTATCTTAATAATTTCACCTGTATTGATTTGAATGAAGTGCAATTCACAAAAGTTTTGTACCGCCTTGTTTTGAATGTATTTTTATGTGATTGACACATTTTACCTCATCAAATAGTTTCTCAAATTGACTCTTTTCGTATACTTATTTTATTTGTTTGCACTCAATGCATCCGTGGATAATACAGTGAGTGCTGATGCAGTTGGGAGAAATGTGTTTTGACAAAGGCAATACATATTACTGGCCTACCAGCCATGCAGACTGGAATTGTTGTTTTTGTTTTTTTTTACACCATGATATTGGAGAAATAAGAAGTCAATTGGTTTCTACTGATCCATTATTATTATTATTATTATTGATCAGAAAGCAGAGAAAACATTAATTCAATCAGAACGTTTTAACTTTTACAAAAATTCTCATCAAGGGAAAAAAAAAAAAAAAAAAAAAAAAAAAAAAAATGAGACTCGGAAACAATAATTTTGAAGAAAATACTGAAGTTTGTAAAAATAAAATAAAAAGTTGCCAAGAAAAGCAAAATATTTTAAAGTTCTTTTTACAACCAGGAAATCTTTTTAGTTTATTCAAAGTTTTTCCTTTTACACTTATGTTGGGTTGTCTTAGGTAAGACTAAATGAAGTAAGTAAAATATACACTTATTTCTCTGATGTGGCAAGGTATAATATATTCAACATTTTTATGACTTTTTCTAACACGTGTACATTACACAAGATTCAGGAGGAGGAGGAAATATTTAATGATACTGCTTTTTTATTGTCCAGAGTATGGAGAGCTTTTGAAAGAAATAGTTTGTGGTGATTTAGAATTCCACTGATTTTTATTAAACAAACTCAGTAATGAAAATGAATCCCACCCCATAAAAAACACTTGTTAAAGATGATTGGCACATAAACTAAAGGACAAATCAGATACAGGATATTTTTTTAAAATTTACATAAACAAAAAAAAAAAAAAAGAAAAATCAGTCATTTTGGTAGATTCCCCTGATGAGCAGTTAACACCAAGTCCAATAGGGGAAAAAAAAAAAAGAAAGATTTTTTTGGGCAGCATGTTGGGGGTGATCAATTAAAAAGTCTGAATTTAAAAAGTGAAAAGAAAATGTTTGAATGCTGCCAGACACAAATTAAGGGACCAATTTAGCATAAACTTACATGGCAAATTGAATTCCCCACTAAAAACCCACTTAGGGGGAATTTAAAAAGAATTGTTTTTTTTCTAGACATAAGGAATAATGTTTAAATTTTCAGCCCTCTAGCTCGATTGATGCGGATACATACATAGGCTTTTTAAGTTGGTCTGGCTGACTATGTTGAGAGACAGAGAGAAGAATAAAAAAAAGAGAAAATCCTTTTTTTTAGTATCTCATGACATTTTATTGAACATTTAAAAACAAAGAAAAAAAAAACAAAGAAAAAAAAAACAAAGAAAAGCTGGAGACGTGACATTTAGAAAAGTTTGATTGAGGAAATGTCTTTGCATGAATTTCAAATGAAGTTGACCCCCCCCCCATCTTCTGCACAGATTTCATAACACGATGACCGGACAACAGTCATGTGGGCTTTTTTTTCTTCATCTATTTTGAAACAAGTGTCTCTAACATGGCACCTTTGACCAAGAAGCTTCTCGAGATCCAGCACCGATCTTAATCACTGGGTGAAGTATCCTTTTCCCAGAGTAGAGACACTAACTAAGCTTGAACCCGAAGCAGCTTCTTAAAGACGGTTTCTTCACAGCAGGAACGCAGTTCTTTCTTTCTTGAAGGGATGAAGTGGAGAACCTGTATGTACAAAATAGCCCCCCCCCCCGGTGAAGGTCTATTTCTCAAGTGGTGCATAATTGAGCAACTTCTCAATGAGGTCGACATGGGCGAGCAACATACGCCGACAACAGTAGCGCTTCAGGCCCAGAGCATCCAAGGCGTCCCTGCAAAAAGATATTTAATCACATTATTTGTTATTTGTAAAGAAAACAGAGCCAGTTCATTTCAAATTATATAATACTATAATAAGCAACAAGGCCGTCCGTCAGTCTAGGGTAGACAACTATAGCAAAGCAAATGGATTGTTCAAATCCATAATTGATTTAATAAAACCAGTATATGTCAGAATTTTTCAGAAAATTGTTCGTCTCAACACGTGACAACTTTCAAGACCCTTAGAATTTTGCCGAAAATTTTTATTCATACTGTTTTCTGAGCATCCTCATTGTTTTAAATCTTTTCATCAACACATGACAACATTCAAATTTTTAATTTTTTAAAAATTTTATCTATTTCAGTAGTTGACATGCCCTAAAATGCAAAATTTTATGGGGTAGCATGCACCCCCCACTTGTATGCGTAAGCTTTTTCATGGTTTCAAATTTAATACAAAACGAATTCAAAAATTATAGTTGACAATACTTTGCACTGGCCTTTCAAATTACTGTGTGAACATACAGAAAGCTTTAGGTATACTGTTAGCAAAGCAACAGGCATTTACTAGTAAAAATAAAACCCTGGGCAATGCCAGGTAGTCATCAAACGAACAAATAAAGTGGGATTCTGAACCACAATTAAGTAAACAACCGTTTCTTAAATTATTTACTGCAGGGATTTTTTTTCTAGTTTGATTAAATGTGACATCCGTGACCAGAAGTAAACAGAAAAGTTTCCTGGAAATCAATAGTTGATGAACAATAATTTAGGGTGACAAAGTACAAACCTTTCCTAAAGTTTTGAGAAGGGTCATTAACATTCAAATAGTTCTTCAGACGATTGAACTCCTTGTTAACAATACGTTTTGGCCAATCCATGCTTTGATCTCCCTCAGGTGTAATAATTGATTGGCCAAAACGTTGTGTTAACACAAAACAAGAAGGAGTTTAATCATCCGTAACTTTTACTCAGACCGAAATAATGATTCATAATATTTCTTCTAATAAAGATGTATCAAAAACTAAAACTACCAGAATGTGGCCACCAATCAGAATTAAGGATGGGTTTAAGTATTATTTGGACTTCTGCCTTCTGGTTGAGTCTTAGTAGCTCAATTGGTAGAGCAGGTGGGCATAAAATGTGCTCCCTTGGGAGATATGGGTTTAAATCCTGCCTAAGACATTATTTCCGATCAATGCTTTTTGCTCACTGCTGAAGAGTAAGCAGTCTGAGTAAAAAGCTGCAATAAAAAATTTAAAAAAGCAACTAATTAAAATTTAGGTAAAAAGCCAAAAAATTAAAAATAATGATTCATAATACTTCACCTAATAAAAAAGCTTACAAACTTATTCATTTAGGGGGCTTTAAATACTCGAAGAGGACAGAACAGTTTTTCACGAGGATTAAATGGATTGCCAATTAACCTGTTTCCTGCCAAGTATATTTTTTAAAACTATGTAACACCTGTGCCAGGTTTTCCTCATGAAAAATTGATGAAAATAGAAAGTCTTCATTGCATGTTTAAAACAATTTTATTTTCTGAGTAAATCTTTAAGAGAATTTAAGCTATTACGAATAAAGTATGGCAAACCAATGTGTGATATGGCAATGCTGGACTGGTAAGAGATCTTTTCCCTCCTATTAATTCACGTGAAATTATCTAAATGAAGTGCTTTCCATTATTGATAACAATGTTTAATTTTTTCATTCTCTGATTATTGTAATGTTTTTTTTTTAAAAATGTTGAGAGTATTTTATAAGGAGATGCCCATAAAGGCATCATATAGAAATAAATAAATAAACTAATATGTACAACAGAACATCCCATAAATGCAATATATACATAAATTGCAAAATATTTTAATAATTCAAATGAGTATGAAATATATTAAGACATGGATCTACACATAAGACCACCATAGATTCATGTTTTCTGCATTTTGTAAAAAATGCATTATGTTTTCTAGTGTAGTTTTGACTTGCCAAGTTATCTTGTCTGTAGCACTGGACTGACGACTTGCTAACATGAGTTAGTTCATCTGTGGCAGTGAACAGGTTAATATTCTTTCTAACCTCACTTTATCATCAACAGCAGGGGGTCATTCCCTCCCGTTGGCCCAAACAAATTGGTTAATTTCACTCACTAATTCATACTATGAATTTATGCTGCAAAGTCCTACATAAGCTAAGAAAGAAAAAAAAAAAAAAAAAAAAAAAAAAAAATATCTGGTAATAGGCTAATAAAAATGTCAATTTATAACAGATTAGTTCTGGGTTCTTCAAAGTATGGGTCCTGACCCACCACTAGGTCGCAGGTTCACAACAAATAAATAAAGAGTGAGAGAGTTGAACGACCGTAGTTGGAAAATACAAACTGAACTGGGCTAATTGCACAAGAGTTACACAACAGATGTCATACTGGTAAGAAAATTATATCATATTACATTTTTGTTTATGCAAGATGAGGATGCTAAGCATTTGTATATGATATATGTCAGGGAGTCATGAGGTTTTTGCATAAAATTAAACTGGGTCATAATTTGAAAAACCCTGGATTAGTTTTTAGGTTTCTGGCAGTCAACTCACCCTTCTGTATATTCAACCTGGAGAAGACCCAAATAGGCCTCCCACTTGTTGCCAATCACCTTTCCACAGGTGAAACATCTGATGGGAATAATCATGGTTGACAAAAACACACCTGGGGAGAGAGAGAAAAATAAAAGGTATGAATCATTGCTTCATTATTTCATAAAAGCAAAATAATGGCTTTTGTGATCATTCAAAATAGATAATTTTCGCACATTTACTTTAAAAGAATAAGTGACAACCTAAGAGAATAGAAAAGTAGAATACATAAATATCCAGACATAAAACGCAATATGTATCCATGTATATACATTTTTTGTGTGTAACACTTTTCAATGAGCGTACAGATATTAAACTCTAATCCTAGGCAAATCACAGATACTACACTCTGATCCTAGACATTTTTGACGGGTTGCAGCATATTCACCGACAGTAAATTATTGACATGTAAAATTCATTGAGATACATATTTACAGAGATCTTTAAACTCACAAAAAGGTTAAGAATTAAAAAGAATTTACCAGAACGATAATATATTAAAGATTTAGCAATCGTATGGCAGAGGGCCCAAATACTCAGAATTGTTGATTTGTCAAATATCACTTTAATATATGAATGCAATTTTGTAGTAATTTTTGTAAAATTTCACACACAAAAATAGTTTTCTGAACGAAATCGGCCTTCAACAGACTGACCCTCTCCCACTTGGTGACAACGTGACACTACACTGCGGCCCAGAAGTGTTTACAATAGCAACATCATGCAATAAAAATACATTAATAGTTAACCATTAATTAATTTTATTATGTTGTCGCTTTTCACTTCTCCCTGTTCTAAATATATCTGAGGTAATTTGAATAGGTTTTTTGGTCTGAACCCAAAAAGGAGGACAAATTAGCATCCGGCATGTCCTTGCACTGGATGGAGGACAGTGTGTAAAGTCGGACGTCTGGTGATTGAGGGTCAGACTTAAGGAAGGGAAGAAGAGAGAAAAAAAAAAAAAAGATTTTATGCTGCAAAATATGGTAGTTTAAAATTTGATGGGGACATGCCTTATAGTATTCCAGAACCTTAATACACCTGGTGCAACTTTAACAATACTGAATTACCCCCCCCCTTCCTCT
>VCCN01003440.1:3706425-3722976 GCA_006491835.1 Architeuthis dux | reverse complement strand
AACCAAGATGAGGATCTCAGTCCGAACAATAGTATCAACCAAGTTAATCTTTCCGCGTACAACTCTCAGATAACCAAGATTACCGTTAGAGATTATTACACCCTTATCATTGTTATTGTTTATACCGATAATTGCTGAGTACAACTCTCAGATAACCATCTTTTCGGAACATGAAAATTACGGTACTTGACTCGAAATTGATACCCTTTGTCTGGCAAACCCTTGTATTCTTGTCACCTTACATTTCATCTTGGATTTTTGACGATACCCAGTTCACCGGCCGATATTTCGACCAGCCACACATCCACCACTCACCTCTTACTATAAAAAGACAGATCTATTCTTCATCTCTGTTCAGTCAATTTTTTCGCCTGGCAAATCCATGACGGATCCACAGAGACACGCTGCGCAACTCTGATTATGTACGTATGCATTCATACATACACACACACACTCTCTTCCTTAACATCTTCAACAACTAAGGACACTTTACTAAGTAGTATACACACTCTTTAAATGCATTCTTCTTCTCATCATCTAAGAACTACTTTTTTGTTATTACTTCTGTAATAAATATACTTCTTATTATCATTGCCAAGTATTTGCATTCTTTATTAACAATGCATTTCTACCATGTGCAAACTGCATCTTGCAACATACATGTATTTCATCCCTTTTACTACTGCAGGAACAGACAGAGAAAGATCTTTCTTACGCATACCGCTAACTATTACCCTTTCTTTCTCTAGTCTCATCAGCACTCTAGCTTGCTATTCGGCAGTACTGACCTTTAAGGCAACTCCCATATTAAATATATCTGACTCCATTATAAAATTATCGGTATAAACAATAACAATGATAAGGGTGTAATAATCTCTAACAGTAATCTTAGTTATCTGAGAGTTGTACTCGGAAAGATTAACTTGGTTCTCGGAATAAAAAAATGGTTGTTCCAAAGGAAAATTGTGTCAAGTGCTTTCCATTTGTTGACCGGAGTGTGTAAGTGCAAAAATATGTATGTGTCCGTTACAGTTTATTTTTGTTTCAGACATTTTAACAGGTATTTACTAGAAAAATCAATTAGAAACAAATAGTGTTGCCAAATGCTGTCAAAAATTGTATATACAATGTTGTGGGTTTTGAACAGAGTCTATTCCAGTGGATGGTGGACCCAGTGGCGTAGCAAGGGTTCTCAGCGCTCGGGGCAAAGATAATTTTGGTGCTCCCACCCTTAAAATGTTTTGATTACCTATTTAGTTGTGACTTTCCTTCCTATTATATTTTACTTGCATTAAATTCTCAATTCAAATTCTTCTTACAGAGTTCATAAATTATAATCATTAAAAAAGGAAAACCTTAAACTCTGTTAAACATAAAAAATGACAGGATTATTTACATATGGATCGGCACTTCTTCCTAGGATCGAAGTGTAATATCTGTAATATCTCGGATAGGAGTATAGTCGTGTTCCATCTTTGTAGTCAATGTGTGCAAAAATCTTATGTTGTGCAATTCTTTTTCCTGTAATAAAAGTATGCGCGCTCTTTTGAATTCGACATTGACAGTATTTCAGGCCAAAGGAATTTTTGCGCCCCTTCACATTATCACCTGAGGGCAACTGCCCCCCTTCGCCCCGCCACTGGGTGGACCCCATAATTTTTACCTATATTACCGCCCACTCATCCAGAACACCAAGCATTAAAAAGAATTTCATTAAAAGACTTAACACCTTCAATGCTACTTGTTTTTTACAATTAGACTATTATGCTATAATCATGCTTATCTAGGTTCATATTTTCATCTATCTCCACACATACACATATACACACATAGATAGATAGATAGATATGAACAGACAGAGATAAATATAGACTAAGATAGATAGATAGAGTGAAATAGATATTAAGGATCAAGTTTACATCAGGCACCCTAAAAATTGTTGCTTCAACATCGTAAATGTTTAAAGTTACTTACATTCGATAAAAAATATTTTTATTTTTTTTTAAACTAACAAATTTTCGAAAAATAGAAAAGTATTTTTTGTGCTTTCAATCCAGCCATCTTTTTCTATTTTTTATTCTGCTAAGATGACAATTACTGAATGACTGTGAACTCTAATAATCGCTATAAAAGCCCAAACCTAGTTTTAAGAAGAATAGTTGGATTGAATACTTCTTATTTTTCTGGGAGAAAGTATCTTATTAACTTCGAAAATTTGTTAGTTTAGAAAAAAAAACCTAATTTTTATTGAATGTAAGTAACTTCGAACATTTCTGGTGTCGAGGCAAAATGTGTCCCTTTTCGATTTGACAATTTTTAGGGTGCCTGATGTAAACTTGATCCGATATGAACATACAGAGATAAATATGGACTAAGATAGATAGATAGATAGATAAAGTGAAATAGATAAACACATAAATACATATAGAAGACTAGCTGAAGTACCCGTCTAGGCAGGGTTAAATATTTAAGGAATGAAAAAAGGTCTGATGATTTCAGACTTGTAAATAAAGTTTCCCTTCAATTTTGACCTCTTAAATAATTATATATAAACATATAAAATAAGAAGATATGTATATATGTATATTGAACGGAAGGTAAGGGCCCAGTTTAGCATTATAGTTACTTCTATACTAATATTTGAGCACTCTCTTTGTTTATTTGTTTGTTTGTTTGTTTCGGAGGTCATTCAAGGTCACCAGAGGTAATTTCTAGCCTATTTTCAAACATGTGGGCCACAATTCCACACAATTCAAGATCAATAGAGGTCATTTCTAATCATTTCTACTCAATTTTCCCAGTTTTTGATAATACTTTGGCTCCTATGGAACTGAAATTTGGCATAGGGGTAAGTATTTTCATGGCAAAGGTCATAGGCAATTGACCTCAGGAGTCATTCAAAGTCAAATGAGGTCATTTGTAGATATTTCTAGCCAATTTTCTGAGTTGTTGGTCACAATTTTGCACTTAGGATGCAGAAATTTGGCATAGGGGTTCATCTTTACACAGCAAAAGTTATAGGCAATGAGAGGTTTTTCCTGGAGGTCACTCGAGATCATTTAAGGTCTTTTCTGGTCATTTCTAGCCAACTAAAGCAATTTATTGCATAATATTGAATTTGTTATGAAGTACAAAATTTTTCTTGACCTCACTAATGGTTGGGTTGATACGGTCAAATTCTATTGGGTAAATTTCGATCATTCTTTACACAGAATCGTCCCAGAGGTCAGTATTGGATTAAATTAACTTTTTGGCCATTTTGCAGCCAAACAATTACATTCTTGGAGGTAATTTAGCAAGTGGGGTTAACCTGGGCAGGACAAAACATGATAGGATAGGTGGTGCTGACCACCAAGTTTATTAGAGGCCAGCACAGGTTAATTTTGGATTTAAATAGCTTTTGGGAGCAAAACAAAATAACTTTAGCGCTAAATAAATTGATTTCTTCTTTTGTTTTTAAAAAGTTGTGCAACCCTGAGAAACGTTTTCAGACTAAAATGATCAAATTTTAACAAGGCACAAGGACAATCTCTCATGATCGCTGGCCTTTACCTGACTTATCCATGCTTTTTGCATGGACAACTTTATATTGGTTGTTCTGGGGTTGGATCCCCAGACAACCTTTTCATACTGGCACCCAAGGGGAGAAGCACTTATGTTGTGTATCCAGATGCCCTGTCAAACTAAGGGACAACATCATTTGTTCTTTTTGGGGCATCAGAATATTTCTTCCATTACAGCTATTTATACATGTGTAAATAATTGTCTGTTTTTGTTTTCATTGGTTGTGTTGTGTAAGAAGAAATATATCAAAGAACATATTTTTCCTGTTTGATTATATTTTCAGTTATTTTTTTACAACTGGGCAATGCCGGGTATCCCTGGTAGTTATAAGTAAAAAAAAAACCTTTAAAATAAATTTTTTTCTCAAAACTAAAAAAAAACCCATTTATTTTAAAATCTTACCCTAGGTCCATTGAGCATGCGTGTTTAGGGGGGGGGGGTTCTACAGCATGACAAACAAACAGACAGACAGATGGTGTGACACCTCACACTTATACTTATATAGACTGTAGTATACATAGATTCATCAATAAGTCTGCAGCCTAATGATGAAAAAAAACATTTATTTTAGACAACAGATTTTATCAATGTACTTAATTTAGTGGTGAATATTAATCTCATAGATAGAACATTATGATAATTATAAAGACATTTAATTAGTTAGAAACTTATATTTTCTCAGCTCCGGTATGAACGACTGCTAAATGTGCGGCCTAAATCGTAAATGTAAATAAAGAAACTAGTGCCGTGCAGGGACAAGGTTGCTTCCAATGTGGACGCGGGTTCGATCCCTTCACAGCGCTTTATTTATATTTATGATTTAGGCCACTCGTTTAGCAGTCATTCACACCGGCACCAAGCAAATATAGGTTCCCAACTAATTGAATGTCTTTATAATTATCATATTCTTTGATTTCATAGAACATAATACAGTGAAAATTACAGATCAAATTTCACCTAATAACTACATGTCAGGCTATGGACTTATTGATCCACACTTACAAAATAATAAGTTGAACAGAAACAGACTGGTGACCTTGAAATAAATTACTTATCTCCAGCCCCAGAATATTGTATGCAGGAGTTGTCAGTTATAAACTAAGGATAGTCACTAACATATCAAGTGGGAGGCTGACTATAGATAGATGCAAAATATGCAGCATTACCTAAAGATTAAAGCAAAACAGGTCTGGTTAGTCACTCGATAGAAACAGTCAACATCTTTTGGCAGCATGTTGGGTGTGATCAATTAAAAAATTGGAAAAAGGGGTGATCAATGAATAAATTACTTCTCTCGTTTTTTGTTGGGCAGTGTCACTGCTTTTTTCAGTCTGATTTTTCAAAAAAATAATTGTGAATGCTGCTGGACACAAACTAAGGGACCAATTTAGGATTACATTGCAAATTGAACCCG
The DNA here is from genome assembly GCA_006491835.1 of Architeuthis dux. Classification (NCBI taxonomy): domain Eukaryota; kingdom Metazoa; phylum Mollusca; class Cephalopoda; order Oegopsida; family Architeuthidae; genus Architeuthis; species Architeuthis dux. Next base: position 3,717,998 of record VCCN01003440.1, on the reverse strand, counting down.
CACTAAAAATCTATTATGGGGGTCTAGTTTTTTCTAGACATAATAAAGAGTAAATGTTGAAATTTTCAGCTCTCTAGCTCCATTGGTGCAGCCTGTACACGTGATACATATGTACATAGCCAGTCAGCCAGACCAACTTAAAAATTGAAGAAACCTATGTTGACAGTTTTTAAGAAAATGTATCAACTCTGAGAAACAGCAGATACATACATACATACGTAGCAAGCCAGCCAGCCAGCCAGCCAGACCAACTTGAAAACTGAAGAAACCTATGTTTACAGTTTTGGTGACAGTTTTGGTTTACAGTTTCCAACATCAAATGTCATTTAGTACATAAAGCCAGATTTAAGACGATTGAGAGAAAATTTTATCTGAAAAAATCTGACTGGTAAGCGGCTGTTTGATTTTTTTTTATCTCTGGCTCCGCCTATGTAAACAAAAAAAAATAATTCTACAGAATTCTATTTCGATTAAAATCATTGTAAATCAACAAAAAAAAAATAAAAATTGATAATACTTTTTTTACTACTGTCTATAAAAATGGATGAAAATCGATAAATATAAATAATCTGGAACCCAATTATGAGTTATTTTAAAAATTATTTGAGATCGTAGCTTTTTAGAAAATTTTCTTTTGAAAAAATGAAATTTGTAATAATTGAAAAAATGTCAGCTGCTGGTCTTTTTCGGTTGGTAAAAATTCTAGGGCTTCTTGTGTCGAATGTCATCAAAACGGGGTCTACTATTCGTTATATAAAAGAACCGTAAGTGAAGCAAAAGTCATATGCTTTTTTCATGCATGTATAAAACTTGCGTGAGACCCCTAACAACCTCTTGCAGAACCCTGGTTAAGAAAGGCTGTTCTAGACCAAGGGTATTCAACCTTTTTTCACTCACTGCCCACTTTGACATATTTTAAAGAGATTAAAACATGCTACCGCCCACCTAACATAAAATTTAAAAACAGTGTCTCTGTTACAATGGATATAACTGTAAATTGTAAAACTAGTGTGTATTGAAATTTTAAAAATTTTCAAGAACACTTTGTATATCCACTTAATGTTAAGGGGGTTTAATTAAAATACTTTAACATTAGTGGGCAGTACCGCCCACGTTACAGACACCTGGTTTTGAGGCTAAAATGAGGACGCAAAATAATTGTGTTTCAGAAAAATACACCCAATCAGATGTTTAGCTCACAGGATTACAGATAAAGAAAATGGACTTTATATAGGTACACCACTGATTTTCTGTCAAGAGATGAGCCGATGTAATGAAATACACTCTAGTTGTGTGTGTTCATGTGTTCGCACGTTTTGGGGAGATAATAATTGGTACGTGACCGAAACGCCATGTCATGTTCCCAAGGTTAGAAAATAGGTCAAAAATGGTTGACCAAGTCAGAACAAAGAAGATGTGTTCGACCAACCAGAGTGGTTTAAGGGTGGCCGTGATTTCAAATCGCCAGAGTCAGTTACAGTCCGATACCCAGCACTGATGGGTCAAACAAGCTACGGAGCTTGGCTCTGCAACCCATCTGGGTGAGGGAAGAGAAGGAGGAAGAAACTTGATTTGAACTGCTACCGTCACTGGTAGTCATTCAGTTAAGTGACCACTCATTAGAATTTATAACCGAAACAGAATTCAATACCCAAAGTGATGCCTGAACAAATCCATATTTTCAATTGAAAATAATGAATTTTGTTGTCTTTCCATCCAACCACGTGGGAGAACCTTTTTTCCAGTATGGACAAAATGTTTTATTTCCCTCCAAGGATTTTTTCTCCCGTAAATGTACAACCCAATGATGAGATGTCACCCATGTCGGCCAGAAGAAATAGTACTGCCGATTCTTCTACACTGACAGCTCTTAATCCTGACAACGTTATAAGCAGACACTTATCATGGCTCTCACACTAGTTCACTGAGTGGCCACAGGTGGCATTGTGTGTGGGACCATCTCTTAATATTAGGGGTTTTAATTAGAATCTAATATCTAAATACTTTAACGTTTGCTTTTAAGCTTATTAGTTTTCTTCAAAATGAACTACCGCCCACTTAAAATCACAAATCGCCCACTAGTGGGCAGTACCACCCACATTGAAAACCCCTGGCTATAAACAATCCCCTGACTTATAAACAATCACACTTCATGTTCAACTTTAGCAAATCTTTTAGGATTATGTGCCTGTCTCGAGGGTCATGAAGGTAGTTGTATGGCACATTGACTCCTCTATAATGGTCATACACTAAGTAGGTTTTTTAAAATAGATGATCTTTAATATCTATAGTTTTGATTCTGATTTTAATTGTGTTTTTATGACATATTGATTCCTCTATAATCGTCATATAATAATAGGGTCCCATTTTTTCTCATGGCTCCATTCACAATATTCTGACACAAAGCTTCTGGTGCGGGGTCACCCAGTGAGGATTGATTTCACTACAGTAGTAATCTGCAAGACTAGGTTGTGAATCATGCTTCATGGTGAGCACCCCCCCCCCATGCATGGTTATATTTGCATTCTTCTATCTCTTGTTACCTCTGTCACAGATGTTATGGATTCACTCATGTCTGTCTGTTTGTTTGTCCACACAAAACGAGGGATGTCTGAAAAATAAGGTACAAACATTTACTAATCCAACATATTTATTACTATACAAATTGTGTATATGTTACCAGCACTACTAGGCTACTTTGTAGTCACCATCAAGATTGATGTGCTTGTCCAATCGGTGCACAAGCGCATAAATACCCTCCTTGAAGAAGGTGGTGTCAAGCAGATAAATGTTATTTGAGGGGCCCAAACAGATGATAATCTGAAGGTGCCAAGTCGGGACTACACGGTGGATGTGGTAAAACACCCCAACCATATCTCTGGAGCCACTCGTTTGTCAGGTTGGCTGTGTGGGTTGGCGTTGGCGTACAGCAGGATGATACCCTTACGCAAACGTCCTGGTCTCTTTCAATGAACAGCTTTCCTCAGTCTGTCCAGTGTTTCACAGTATCTGACTGCATCCATGAAGTCCACAAGCAGCACACCTTTTGCATCCCAGAACACAGTAACCATCAATTCATTTTTTTTGGAGGGGGTGGGGGTGCCGATGGATGCTTCCAGGTATCAACCTTTGTTTCCGGGGTAATGTGATGTACCCAGGTCTCATCACCCGTGATCATGTGCTCCAGAAAGTTCCCATCAGCTCCCTTAAACTGTTCCACACAGATGACGCAGTTGTTTCAGAGCTGTAAAGGTGGCTCCAATGGCTTGACACCACCTTCTTCGAGGAGGGTATTGATGCACTCATGCGCCAATGAGACAGGCGCATCAATCTCGATGGTGACTACAAAATAGCCTAGTAGTGTTGGTAACATATGCACAATGTTTTATTTGTATAGTAATAAACATGGATTAGTAAATGTTTGTACCTTACTTTTCGGACATCCCTCGTTTTGTGTGGACAAACAAACAGACAGACATCCCTCATATCTCCAAAAGTTCACTATGAATTTCAATGACATTTTCTGGAAGAATTGATTACATTCTGGAACAGATTCAGGAATCTTTTTGTGATTTTAATAACATTGCGAAATAGAACGGCTTTTTGGATGTAATTAACACACTAATGACGTCATCATCAATAAATATGACAAACTGCATTATAGTTGTTTTTCAAACTATTTATGATATGTCTTTTATGAATAATTATTATGAGCTTTTGTCACGCCATAGTCTGGGATCTGTAACGTGATTGTTCAGTTTTTGGTGACAATGGCGTTGGCGGAGGAGGTGGGTGCTCTCTGAGTTTTTTTTAGTTTTTCTTCTTCACTTCTTTACCAAAACAAACGTCACAATTCTCAGTCCAAGGGAAATAATCAAGTATTGAAATGAACCCAGGTTCAAAGAGATGTCTCTGATGAATAATATTACAAGGCTCTGTCACGGCATAGTCTAGGATTTGCAATTTGATTGTTTAGTTTTTAGTGACAATGGCGTTGGCAGAGGTATGCACTTTCCAAGTGCTTTCTAGTATCAGGAGTCCCCCGTTATAACGCAGGTGTTGGAGTCCAAGAAAGCCAACCGGGTTATAACCGAGCCACAATAATTTCATGTATCAGTGATATTCAAGGGCCAGTGATAGATGAAAAATGGCAAACATTGTATAAAAACTAAGTGAGATTTGAACAAATAAACAAAGGCATTCTTTAATGTTTGTTTTTTATGAAATAATACCACCAAAATAACTACAATATATTACAATGTATACCAAATTTCAGTATTTAAAAACAAAATATTTACATCATAAGCTGCCGTGCCTTTAAATACCCTGTATCTGAGCTCCTGGGGGGGAAACACTTGGTAAAGATTTACTTTTGTTAACCAAGTCGAAAAAATAGAATTTTTTTTGCCAGAAATCTTTGGTGCTTTTAATCCATTAGACTCTAACAATCTTTGTAGAAGTTTTTCAAGGTTTTACAAGGGGTGTTCTATTTACAATTTAACTGTATGGCAAATGAGACCGTTACTTTCCGTCCATTACATGGAAGTGAGGCTTTGAAGCATGTTGTTACTTCCCTTGTAAATGTTGTTAACTAGGTTTCTTTGATATTTTAATGATGATTTTTCTGTGCTTTCATTGAGGTTTTTTGATGGGGGCCATGCGGGGCTGCCCAAGGATGTGACTGCTTGGGGCGAGGGGTTCGCGCTACTTCGAAGCCTCACTTTCATACACAGGACGGAAAGTAATGTCCTGTTTACCATACAGTTACATTGTAAATAGAAACCCCTGCGTAAAACTGTAAAGAACATTTTTTCTGAAAAATAAAAACTCCCAGGTAGATTGTTAGGTTCTAACAGATTAAAAGCACCAAAAAGTACTGATTAACTTGGTTAACGAAAGTAGATCTTTATCCAAAACTCAAATTAATACAAAAAAGTTTTGCTCATTGACTACTGAAATGTTTTTGTCTAATTCATTTAATTTTTACAGTTAGTTTGTCAGCGTAAATCAAATATATTTCTTAGTGGGGGTGGGGTGGGAATTGTGTCACCTGTAATGTTCTTGTTGTGTTTAGTGCCTTTGTTCACTTTGTTGTTCTTTCTGTTCTAGCTGTGTGAGATTAGAATGCATTTGATTCATAACCATGTTTAAGCATGTTAAGAAAAGAAGACGGAACGAAAGACACGTGTTGATCAGGGCTATTGCCTGTGTAGAACTGAGCCTTCCCCGTTCCCACTTCCGGTCCACGTTTACTAGGACCGGAAAGGGAACGGGGGCTGCTGGGAACTTGCTTCGGCATTGATTTAACATACATATATATAAACATTACATCACCTTTGTCAAATAGCTTATGGTATAAAAAATAGCGCTCAGTCTGAAAAATTGGATTTACAGGTTCAAAGGGAAATTGTTTTTATTTATATTCTTCGGGCTAAGGGGGCAATAATATTGGTAGAAATGTTGAGTCCTACCAGCCATCCATCTTGTATCATGAATCGTGCTATAATGAACCACGTTATATCGGGGTGGGTGGGAAGACTCCTATATTATTTTTTCACGCTATCGGATGACCTTTCATCATCATTATTCTATTCACCTTTTTCCCCCTTAACATGTCATCAACACATCGTCCCTTTGTCATTAAAATTCCCACAGCTGGGCCGAACCCTTAAAGCAACCACTTAACATTATGAGTGTTTTGAAACCAATACAATCTGCAGAAAGAATAACTCATTCATCCATTGTGGCCCTCACCATTAGGCTGAGTAGGCCCTCGCCATTGTTTTCTTCAGATGGAATCAATTATCAGAAAGCCCTCACCACCACCCTACTTCTACTTAGCACAAGAAGGGTTAGGGATACTCTTTCCTTATTCAGCCATTTTGTTATCCTTATTAGAACTGACCCCCAGGGAGTCACTGACCACTGCAAATGAAGACCTTAATCAAGTTAGACACTGAGGAGGTCAAGCTATAAAACTGGACATCAGTTATTGATCATCTGTCACTGCAGGTCAAGTTTTCATTCATCAAGGTTGGATGTTCTTCACATTAATGAAGATGAAAAGGTGAAAAGACAATGATGAAGATGTTTGCAACAGATTGAGAGCTACTTTTCATATATATATACGAGGTCATAGTTCCTTCCTTCTAACCCAGTGGTTCCCAACCTTTTCAAGTCATTCCCCACTTTTGTCAATATGATTACTAGTATCCCCCCCCCTTCCATTTATTAAGTTGCAACAAAGAATAATTTCAAATAATAACTTTATTTTACGTATAATTAGACAGCTTCATACTAAGAATTAGTTTAATTGTATAATTGTAGAGTTGCTGCTGTGTATTTGTTACTCAAAGAAGCAAGTGAAAATAATTGCAACACATCATTTGAAATTCCAATTTATTACAAGAAAAATAAGGATTATTCTATCGTAACTGATATACACATCAGTGTTATCTCTGTTCTTGTTTTTTTGTTACTAATTTTGTTACTAGTTTTTTTGTTACTAGTTTTGTTACTAGTTTTGTTACTAGTTTGATTTGTGGGTCTATTAGAGAGAGAGCACATCTTAAATCATTCTCAACTTGGAGCTTATTTTGAGCCTTCAACTTGTTAGATAGAAATGTAGAAAAACCCCAAATCTCTAGATCACTGGACTCTTATTTTTTACCTAATAGCTTTATTCCCCACTTGGAGTACCCAAATTACCCCCCCCCCCGGAACCATTGCTCTAAATTGTGCACATATGCGCACACACATGTTTTGCAACCAGTGCACAAAGGAAATTAATGTGTGCACAAAAGTTACCTAAAATAATGTAATAATGAATGAGTTGAATGAGTTTTGATTAAAATATTTCCAGCAACTTTGATAATAATCTGTGAATTGATGGGTTTTATTATTATTAATTTATTTCAACATTGTATCCCATAAAAATACAAAAATACTCATTAATGTTTTATTTAATGAAATAATAAACTGAACAAAGTAGTTCAAAGTAATAAATAAATGAAAGCTGTGTGCGCACACGTTTCGCAACTAGCGCATAATGGAAATGAATGTGCGCACAAAAGGTTAGTTATCTAAAATAATGGAGTAATGAAGAAGTTTTGATTAAAACCATTTCCAGCAACTTTTAATCTGTGAATTGATGATCAGATAAAAATAAGAAATACTCATTGATGTTTTATTTAAATGGAACAACAAACTGAACAAAGTAGTTCAAAGTATAGAATAAAATTTTAACTAAATACGTTACTTCATAGAATGCAATCATACTTGTATTATATTAAAACATACCAATACAGTTTTATCAGCCATGAGAGATAGGCTGTGTCAAAATCATCTTGATACAATTCCAAGTTTAAATTTGCACAAACATTCAGTGCGCACATACTTTTGTCACAGGAAAAAAATTTTACTCAACATAAGATTTTTGCGCACAACGACTCCTAAAAATTAGAGGGAACATTGTGCAAGGTTTGTCCCGAATGTATCCAGTCCTTTTGAATATCTCAAGAACTGGTTGCGCAGCCTTGATGAAACTTACCAACCAATCAGAGTAGACCTTACTGAGCATGTGTGACCAAACTCTCCTGCAGGGTAACTGAGTTTGGCAGTTAGACACCACTGAGTGAGTTTGTGTACTGTATGACCGTCACATTCACAATGACCGAGCGAGTCATTCTTCACATTTTGTGCAGGGCCTTTTGGCAAAGCATTGTATCCCTCAGGTCTGTCAACCCCGTCCAGATTTGTCTCCATGCGACTGCTGGCTTTTTGCTGTTGAGGGAAGAGATTGTGGATGAGATTAAAGAGAATGCGATGAAGCAGCTGATGGTGATCTTGAAAGAGGATTTTACAGACTATTTTAAAAAGTGGGAAGGATGCTCAGATAAGTTTGTGAGGTCCCAAGGAGAGTACTTTGAAGAGGACTAAGGTTCCATTTCCTTAGGTAGGCTTGTTTTTTTGTTAATATTAAATGGCTGAATACTTTCCGGACAGAGCTCATATGCCTGAAAAGAATTCTGTTATCTTTTATTAGAGATTTAATATGTATATAAAGTAGTATCATCAGGAAATTGTATGAAAAATGAGCACAAGGTTAAAATAAATAATGTGTGTAATTTTACAATACATCAATTCCCATGTAATGGTTATATGGTGGAAATAGATTTTAAAAAATTGAATTCATAGCCTCTAACCCAGTGGTTCCTAACCTTTTCAAATCATTCCCCACTTTTGTCAATAAGATTACTAGTATTCCCCCGCCTTCCATTTATTAAGTTGCCGCAACGAATAATTTCATATAATAACCTTTTTACGTATAATTAGACAGCTTCATACTAAGAATTAGTTTAATTTTATAATTGTACAGCTGCTGCTGTGTATTTGTTACTCAAAGAAAGCAAGCGAAAATAATTAGAACTCATCATTTGAAATTCCAATTTATTACAAGAAAAATAAGAATTATTCTACCGTAAATGATATACACATCAATGTGATCTCTGTTCTTGTTTTTTTTTAACTAGTTCTTCAATTTGTGGGTCTATTAGTGAGAGAGCACATAACTGATATACACATCAATGTGATCTCTGTTCTTGTTTTTTTGTTACTAGTTCTTCGATGTCTGGGTCTATTATTAATGAGAGAGCGCATCTTAAATCATTCTCAACTTGGAGCTTATATTGAGCCTTTGACTTGATAGGGTTTTCTATCTATTTCTAGACTGGACTTTTATTTTTACCTAATAGCTTTATTCCCCCCTTCGACTATCTAAATTCCACCCTGGGGGGGAATTCCACCCTGGTTGGGAACCACTGCTCTAACCAATATACAAGGTAAATGACTATTATATATTAGGTTATTTTTTATAGTTTTGAGAAGGGTCATTAACATTCAAATAGTTCTTTGTATGATTGAACTCCTTCTCATTCTTTGTGTTGTTAACATGACGTTTCAGCTGATCCATTCTTCAGCTTTCCTCAGGTTTAAAATCATATATCAAACCTGACACGACAAGGATAAAGAAACATCCGAATCCTACATTATAAGGGTTACCTCCATTGTAATTAAAAACTTCTGTTTATCCCATCACACCTGAGGAAGGCCGAAGAATGGATCGGGCGAAACACAAACAACAAGAAGGAGTTCAATTGACCGAAGAATTATTTGAATATATTAGGTTGTTACACAAGAAATGTCATTTTTGTTTTTACATTTTTAGAGAATTTATGTTAAAAATGAAAGATTTAATGTTTGCATTCAGATTCAGTGTAAATAGAGATATAAAATGTGTTATTATTGGAGGTTTTTGACCCCTTAACAGCAATGGTGTCTACCCAAGAAGTTAGACTAATTTTCAAGTATGATTTCATATTGGGATATAATGCTGCTCAAGCTGCTGATAACATCGACAAAGCATTTGGAGTGAACACTACTACAGTGCAAACTGTTCAGTGTTGGTTCAATAGGTTTAGTTCTGGAAATATAGATACCAATAATAAACCTTGAGGGAGGCCTAAACCTGTTCTTAATGATGAAGAATTATGACAGCAATGGCCAACGCCCCATGATCAACAGTTTGAGCACTTTCTGGAGACTTTCGAACTTCAACAGTGACCATCATCTAAATGGGCAACCTTTTTTGAGCTGCGGGCCGCATGAGATATTGCTAATCATAAACTGGGCCACAAATTCACAAATTCACCGTCAGAATAACTTTTAGAATGTTAGGAATGTTTTTGCTAACAACATAGCTTGCATGCACCATTTTGCTGAGCTCTGTTTGCCTTTTTAGAAAAAAAGCATATTTAGGCTACAGATCTGTTTCTTTAGTGTTTCAATTTTAAGCTTTCTGATATTTCCTTTAAATTTATCATACCCGGAATATTTATTTGTGTAATGACACTTATTGGTTAAATGCGGAGTGGGATTCAGAACATATTAGACACCTTGGTCTGTTTTTTACTTCAACAAAGAAGTAATCATTTGTCCACTTATGTAATGGACACATACATATTTTTGCACTCACACACCCCGGTCAACAAGTGAAACCACTTGACACACAATATTCCTAAGGACACCCAGATTTTTATTCCGAGAAATAAAGTTATCTATCCACAGTGCTTTTAGATAACCAACTTTCAGGACATGAAAATAATGTACTTGACCCGCAACATGATACCCTTTGCAGACAACAAGTCTGGCAAAACCATGTATATTGTCACCTTACATTTCATCTGGGAACTTGACGAAACCCATTTCCAACATACCACAATTTCGACCAGCCATCACCTTCCACTCACCTCTTACTATAAGAAGACAGCCATTCTTCATTCTTTAGTCAGTCAAGATTTGTCGCTTGACAAATTCTTGACGGATCCACCCTTCGTTCAGTTCCAGATTTGTTGCCTAAACAAATCTATGGCTGTTCTGAATTTCGATTACATACATACACATTCATACATACATACACACTCTCTCTTCCTTAACATCTTCAACAAACTAAGGACTCTTTAACACCTTACTAAGTAATATACAAACTCTTTAAATGCATTCTTTCTTCTTGTTCTCAACAGCTGAGAAATACCTTATTGTTATATCTTCTGTAATAAATATACTTCTTATTATTGTTGCAGAGTATTTGTATTCTTTATTTACATTGCATTATTTACAATGTGCATTGCAACTTATGCATTTTCATCCCTTTTACTACTGCAGGCACAAACAGAGAAAGAAATATCTTTCTTACGCATATCGCTAACATTTACCCTTTCTTTCTCTAGTATAATCAGCACCCTAGCTTACCGTCACTACTACGGCCATCTAGAGATCCCTACGATTCCTACGATCTTTGTTATTGTTTTCACCATTAACTTTCAATAGAGTCAGATAGATTTAAATAATAGTCTTAATCATATCAATAATAACTTCTTTTTACACTTATCCTGGAATTTTCTCATTTCTTCAAAAAAGGTTCCTTTTGCTTAGATGGATATCTTAATAAAACGTTATTTTCTTCATGGAATTAAGCGTGCCATTCAGAAAGTCAAAAGGGCCTCATGCTTTCCACGGACAGCAGTTTGCCCAAGACTGATCTAAAGGCAATAAGAAAATCGGAAAAAATGGATCCCGAATGAACTGAATGAAATGTTCCATGACAGTATCTAACCTCACATCTCTCAGCTGACTGTATCTAAGCTTAGAAAATTAGGATATGAAATCTTGCTGTATCCTTTATATTCACCTGACATTTCTCCTACAGATAATCATCAATAGGAAATCCATAATTTGTGCTTTTACTGAATTTCTGACCACTAAACCTAAAGAATTTTATATTATCATTAGAGGATAGTTGAAAAAATGTTATTGCTTCAAATGGGTCATATTTTGAAATATTTATTGTTTTTTGTTGTTTATATTTTCCTTCATCTTATTATTGAAAAAATGACATGTCATATGAAACAACCTAGTTGTCGGACAATTTAAAAGGACCAGAGACATATTTTTTATTTATTGTTCATATATATTTTATATTGTATCATATCATTCGTGTGTAAGGGATTGTTATC
>VCCN01003440.1:3658826-3685397 GCA_006491835.1 Architeuthis dux | reverse complement strand
ACCAGGAGTGTATGTATGAAAGAGATCATTATTGTTATATATACATACATACAATGAACAGTGTGATTTTTTTTTTTTGTATTGTTTCTCTGTCCATAACAATCTAATCTTCCACTTAAACCAATGGACTCTTCCACTTCTTTTAACTAAAACTTCAGATGAAATTGCTTAAGACGTAATCATTTATTTAACAGCTTTGAAGTTGGGTTCTATCAAGTCATAAAGTATGTAAGAGAATGTGGAGGACTTGCTTGAAAACTCCACAGAAATACAGATAGATATTTTTAACCAAAGTGATCAACAATACAGCATGGAATAAAGTCAGAAGAGAAAGATTTAGGATGAGAACTCTGCCCTATCGTAACAGCTTTAGTAGCTTAAATAGTCTACACCAGAGTTTCTCAACATTTTTTTCCCCTCTGGCAATTGTTACCTTTTCCATATTAAATTCCAAACATTTCCACATTAGATTTCAATGTGCTATGTTTGTCTGGGGACATCAGGATGGTATTTCTTCTTCAGAGAGAAATTTTCTCTGATCAGTTTTTTAAAAATATTTTTTTTTTTTAAATATTTTTTAAAAAACTTATCTGTGAATTTGTTTCTCAAAAATTTCATTTGCAAATGAAAGCCGAAAACTTGACCATTTAAAACAGTATTTTATTAAATTCAACTACAAAGGACATAGGGTTAGTGTTATATGTCAATTATGAAACAAATGAAAGCAGCAAACTTGTCATTATCGAGATGGTAGTTTTGCCACTGAAAAAATAGTTTATGCTGTCCATGTTTAGAATTTAACACGGAAAAGGTAACAATCGCCTAGTTTACACCAGAGTTACTCAACCTTTTTTCTCTCTCATTATTATTAATGAATATAAGGCTTTAAACTAATGTCCAGTTCTAGGGGGCTTGCCTGTCCGCCCACCATCCCCTGGCTGCAAGAGGTAGGGGTCAGGTTCATCACTTGATGCCTGAGGTCTCCCCCTCCCCCCCAAAGTTCTGCTTGAACTGTACTGGTTTTTGTTTTCCCCCACACGTATACTTATGGGTGAGGGCCCCCACACTAAACTGTCACATTTCATCCTCATGGGGTGGTGGATAAATGCCTAAATAGTCTGTCTGGTAGGCAGATCCGGCTCATGAAAAGATTTTGACCGATCCGTGAGCACATTTTTGGATACTATGCTTTTATGTTTTAAGGATTCTTTGTGTCTTTTTTTATAGATTCAAAAGATTCCTTGATTGAAATAAATTGTGACTTAATCAAGTTCTTTGATTACTAATTGGCATCCTTGGTTAAGCACAAATGATTTTCTAGCAAGCATTATTCATTGATTTGAGGCAAAATGTAACTGGAACGGCCACTCATTGATAAGAGGCAAACATCTTGCCGATCCTTGGTCTAAGTCTTCATCCATGAATGACAAGAAGCAACATCTTTGTTTCGTTTTCTTTTCTTTCTCCATTTAATTCCGTTTTCTTTTCTTTCTCCATTTAACCCGAGTCATTGATGTTACCCCACCCTGCCTATCTACACTCGCTTGCTTGGTCTGGTCATGTTAACAAAACAGACCTATCCCCAACTACCACCACCACTCCCCCATGAACTGCCATCTGCAACATTTGGGGATCTTGTCTTGACTTGCACTGATTTCTCTCAACACCCATCCCCCAAACCCAGGGTTGCCAAATTAGCCATTTTTTGGCTAGATCTGGCTGATACTTTTCCAATTTATCCAATACAAATCTACTATAGCCAAAAATCTGGCTATTTATAAAATAATTAAGTTAAATAAACGTAAATGAACAATTTTTAATAATTTGTTCTGGAGTTTTAGTGTGTAGTTATTTTATTTGAGTGGTTTTTAAATGAGTATTAAAATATTTTTAGCTGGAAATAGGGAGATTTAACCATTATAAATAGAGTTTTAGCTATGAATAACAAACTCTAATTGGCAACACAATCCTCATCTGAATAAAATTAACATTTCCCTACTGTGATTTTAAAATACAAAAATTGTAGCAATCATCAACATCACCATCATCAGTCTGAATAGAAGTAGGAGTGGAGTTTGACCCTGCAGCAGCCAGGATTGTATCTCTCTCTCTCCCTTCTTTTTTCTCCCTCCCACTCCTTCTATTTCTCAATACCTCTCTCTATACCTCTCTCTGTAAAATCCTAATTTACTCACATGGCAAATATAACCTGCTTCAAATGAACACTTTAGGATTTTTATCTATCCAGACTCTTTAACATTTGAAGAAAGACATAATTATTTTTTTTTTTTTTTTTTTTTTTTTTTTTTAAACGTGTAAAATAAAATAAAATGATATATCTTGTAGATTTCTACAAGGTCTGTCCAGAAAGTATCCACCCATTTGGTATTAACGAAAAAATAGCCTACCTAGGGCAATGGCACCTTAGTCCCCTCCAAAGTACTCTCTTTTGGATCTCACACACTTAATCTAACATCCCTTCCATTTTTCAAAATAGTTACCATCAGCTGCCTCATCGTGTTCTTCCTAATCTCATTCCGTCACTGGGGGATGGTGAGTTATGGCCGACCTGATTTTTTGTTTACATTTTATAAGCAAAAACATTGTTTTTGTTTACAATTGGGAATATTTCTCAAATCTTGACCGATTTTACTGAAATTTGGCTGATGTTGACAAAATCCCAGGAATTGAAAAATGGTGAGTTACGGTCGGTCCGATTGTTTGTTTACATTTTATATGTAAATAACCATATGTCAACCTGAAAAAAAATATTGAAATTTGGAACTGATTAGAATGAAAATTGTTATACAGGTTTTTGGGCACCTAATTACTGAAAATATATAATGTTTTTGAGAATTTTATGGTTTGAATAAAAAACAAATTGGGTATCTCTGAGTTAACGGTCCTAATAAACAAGTAATTGCCACTCTGATAGTTCAGCATACCAGATTGTATCGGTTGTGAGAGACAAACACCATCTCTCTCTCTCAACTGCTTTCTGCCGGGGACCTTTTTATACTTTTGAGATTTTTAAAAAAAAAGTGATTTTATTTGTTTCTGCTGTTGTATTTTGGGTTATTTATTCGATTTGATCAGCATTTCTCAAATTGAGGTCCATTGACCCCTTCTCAAAATGAAAACTATTTTCGTATTTCCTTCAATGAAATTATTTTTGTATGTTTTAAACCAATTGTGTTAAATTTGTATTTACTTTATTTATTTTATTGACTGTCTGTTTTTAAAAATTTCTTTTTAAAAGAATCAATGTCTTTGTCAGGAATGACAAGAAAACTGTTATTTGATTTTCTTTGCTTTTTTCTATATTTGTAAGTATAGAACTAAGATCCCTGGTTCGGTTGTATTTTGTTTTTGTTTTTGCATTTTTTCAAACCTGAATCCATTTTGCTTTTAGGGATAACAGACCCCAGATAAATGTTCAGGACTACACAATCGCCAACGTGAAAGACTGCTGTGTCGGTCGAATGCCAGGAACGGTTGATGGACAACAATTCATTATAGAGAAATGTGAAGTAAGTACTTTTATTTCTTCAGTCAATATGGAGGCAGGGTTGCCATTTGGTACTTTTCAGGACCAAAATTGGGCAAATGTGGTACTGAACAAAGCTATTTGGTTCTGAAAATAAAGAATGAATGATATGATACAATAATACATGAACAATAGATAAAAAAAACTATGTATTTTAATCCATTTTTCCTGCAAGCGTAGTCTGATGATGAATTTAAAGTTATTTGATTATTTTGGTACTAAAGCTACTTAATTTGGTCCCAAGACCATAGAAATTTGGTCTGATGATGGATTTGAAGTTATTTGATTATTTTGGTACTGAAGCTACTTAATTTGGTCCCATGACCATACACATTTGGTCTTGTGCAGCAAGAGACATTTGGCACCCCTGCATGGAGGGCAGCTGTTTCAGATTTTCTGGTGAAGTGGGTGGAAAATTCCATTTTTCATTAAATAAACAGAATTTCTATCTTGGCAAATCTACTGACTTCAAATAACTGGACAAGTCAAACGGTAAAGCATTTGAAGAAGTTAAAAACCTTTATTAAAAAATATAAAATAAAAATATAAACTGGTCTGGTTAGTCACTCAATAGAAACCGTCACATGACCAATGTCTTTTGGCAGCATGCCACGTTGGGGGTGATCAATCCAAAAAATTGGAAAAAGTGGTGATCAATGAATAAGTTACTTCTCTTGGATTTTGTCAGGCAGTAATCACTAAAAAAAGTCGGAATTTTCAAAAAACATCCGCATGAATGATGCTGGACACAAACTAGTGATCAATTCAGCATAAATTCAGATTGTAAACTGAACCCCCACTAAAAACCTATTTTTGGGGGTGGGGGGATTATTAAAAAGACAAAAACGTTTTTCTAGACATAATTAGGAGTAAATGTTTAAATCTTTATCCCTCTAGCTCCATTGGTGAGGCCTGTACGCATGATACATACCCAACCAGACCAACTTGAAAACTGAAGAAACCTATGTTGACAGTTTTTGTGACACTTTTGGTTGACAGTTTCTAATATTAGGTTGATGCAAAAGTTCCCAGTGCCATCTCTTGCATAATGTTATTGAAATCTTAGAAGGGTCTTTTAAGTTTAATCAGCTCTTTATTGCTTGTATGTGCTTATTCTTTAAGAATTTTTTTGCATAAAAATGTTAATTTTACTGCACATTTGATGCCGTTTAACTCTTAAATTCAAATAGGAAAATTTAAATGTTAATATCAAGGGGAATAACTACTGAACAGCTTTGCAGATTTAGGTGAATTTTTAAAATTTATTTTTTAATTAATTTGACATAATAAATTTAACAAAATTTGTTTCCTTCATCGAAGAACTCCTTTGTCAATTAGGAGTGGTACCAAGCGGTTTATGAATTTAAAAGTTAATCTAGGAAAAAAAGTGCAGTTCAAACTAGGCAATGGATCACTGAAACTTATTGCAATGATTCAGTAGGTGCAAGCATGTGTCAAGAATAGTTTACAAAGTTTTTAAAAAAGATTTTGTTTCATCTGGTTCAATTTCAAACTGTTTAACCAATCAAAAAATAATTTAATTAAAAACCCCCTAAAAAACTCAGGCCTATAAAAGCTTGCGGGATGTTGATGTTTTAGCCATCTGGATGTTGGAAATGGCCTAAACAGCCATAACATGTACATCAGAAGGCATACACAAGGCGGAACCATGTTCATAAAAATGTTAATTTTAAGATTTTGAAGTTTTAGAATTTTAATATTTTATAACGTCTAGAACACAGAAATTGAAAATATTTTTCATTTTCATAGTTTATTGTTCTAGCCACCGGGATGTTGAAAATGGCCTAAACAGACATAACACATACATCAGAAGGCATACACAAGGCGGAACTGCATTCATAAAAATGTTAATTTTAAGTTTTTTTTAAAGATTTTTAAGTTTTAGAATTTTAATATTTACTATGTCTAGAACACTGAAATTGAAAATATTTTTCATTTTAATAGTTTGTTCTTCATCTTAATTTTTTTTTTCTTGTTGCTTTTTATCACAACTTACTCAGACCATCAGTCTATGGCAGTGAGTAAACAGTGCAGATCGAGAATAAAGGATAAGCCTTAGGAAAGACTTGAACTCACCTCCCTTTTACCTCAGGAAGCTGCCTATGTACAATGCTGTTCTACAGACTGAGCTACTAGAGCTCTTACGTCAAAAGATCAAATCTAACCCTTTATGGGTCAAGTGACTATATATGATCACCTGAGGACCCGTCAGCCATATGCTAATATTGTACTAGCCACAAAGACAACATAATCCGCACCAATGTGGTCTGCAAGCTTTGCAAAGTACACTTGTGCTTGAACAAAGACAGAAACTGTTTTGAGGCATACCACACCCCATTAAATTAGCCCGTTTTTGGCCCGCACAATAACATTTTAAAAATCAACCTGGAGGTGTTATTTTTTTGTCAATATTAATTTTTTGTATCTATTTATTTTATTGAATGTTATTCTTTAATTCTATGTTTTATTTAACTTTCTACTTTAATTTTCCATTTTTGGTCACTTTTTGGGTGAGGCACCATATATGATCATTTCATCAGAGAGGTTTTTGCCCCCATAAACAAAAGAAATCTCAGAAAACTTGCAACTGAAAATATCTTGTAATTAGGCGTAGTTTAACTTACATAAACGTTGTTTTGATATCTAAAATATTTTTAGGAGTGCCTTACAAAGGGTTAAGTTCAGCACAGGTTTTGGTTTGTAGGGTGTGCACATTTCGATAGACTACATTTCGTTAGAAGCTACAGAAGACTTATGTATGGGTCAAAGGTTGAAGTTAAAATATTATAAACACGAAGAGGGTGCTACTTATCTACCACTGCAACTTATATACAAGTACATACAGTATTCCCCACCCCATCAGGACCGGATTAAGCTTGTATATGTAGCATATGTTATGATGGGGCCCTAACTTTTAGAAATTACACATAAAAACATTGAAACATAATTTTTTTACTAGCATGGTATTGTAATCAATTTATTTAATTTCCTACAACAAATAAGTCTGATATTTCAGTAATAGTTAATCACCGCTACCAAAGGTTTATCTATCTATGTATCTGGACTTCGCTAACCATTCATAGTAGAAACTTGAAATGTTGCACACACACACACTCCCCTCAATGAGTAGGGAAAATGCTTTTTTTTTTTTTTTTTGAAAATTCCCCTCCAGAATAGAGTTTTAGTGAGGGGTTCAATTTTCAATGTAAGCTTATGCTAAATTGGTCACTAGTTTGTGCCCGCTTGTTCTTTGAAAATTCAGACATTTTTAGTGATCACCCCAACACAGCATATATATGGGTGGTGGTGATTCATAATTTCCTTTGGAATGCTAGTATTACTTTTGTTTTGTTTTGATCTTTGTGAAGTGGCTCAGACTTCAGTTTCAAATACCTGTGTATTTATGTGTCATATATGTCTCACATGGATAGCACACTCCCATCAATTACTGTGTTAAAATAATAACCACTATTAAAGGTGATAATTAGTTAAAATAGTTAAACTTAAACACTCAGTCGTTCATAAAAGTTGAAGGTAGTATAATATCAGATAGAGCAAGTGCATAATCTCTGAATTGGAATTGAAAACCTGCAAACATTTAGCACCGGGCTCTTGAAATTGTGGGGCCCCCTTAGCATATCCTACTTTTGCTACATAGTTAATTGATTTCATTCTATTCTATTTCTTTCAGAATGCCAACATCTACATTTTTGACCACATTGCAACAGTAACAATAGACGACTGTATCAATTGCAATATTTTCTTGGGACCAGTCAAAACGAGGTAAGAAAACCAATCTTTATTATTATTGGGGAGGAAGTATTGTAACACACCATTTTTTTATTAAATTTGCCTAGTTTTTTACCTTCATCCTAATTTTAGTTGTTTTTATACAACTTATTGAATGAAGTGTGAATCGGCTTCGACTAATCCATGAAGTCTTCGTGGCCAATTGGTAAAAGCAGCTATGGCAATGAGGGTGAGTTTGATTCTCAATGAAGGCTTACTCTTTATTTCCGATTGCGCTATTATTCATTGCCATAGAAATAGTGGCCCGAATTCATAAGTTGTATAAAAATAACTAAAATAAAAGATGAAGGTAAAAACTAGTCAAAATTTAATAAAAAAATGGTGTCTTTTATTATTTATTTTTATTATTAGATGAAGTATTGTAACCCAGTATTGTATTAATTATTTAATTACTTTTAACTTCATCCCAACTTTTCTAGTTGTTTCTATCGCAACTTAACTCAGACCGTCACTCTACAGCAGCAGGTAAAGAGCGTGGATCGGAAATGAAGAGTAAGATTTTGGTGAGATTTTGAGCTCGGGTCCCTCTTGCCAGAGGGGAGCCTCGTTTTATGCACAACAGCTTTGAATCTCACTGGGAGCTTGCTCTTTAATTCTGATCTGTGCTGTTTGCTCGCTGCCGTAGATATCATAGAATCCATTATCATAGATATCATAGAATCCATTAGAAAACTCAAATGGGAATGGGCAGGTCATGTTGCAAGAATGTCGGACAACCGTTGGACATCGCGACTCACAACGTGGATCAGCAGAGATCATATGTGAAACTGTGGCTGGCAGAAAATAAGATGGCATGATGATTTAGACAGGTTCAGAAGATATTGGTGCCACGAGGCCCACGATAGAGAGATCTGGGGAAGGTCTATGTCCAACAACAGATGTTAAAAGGCTGATAATGATGACATAAATATGCTGGATTGACAAAACTTTTGAATATCCCAATATTTTACCAATTTCAACCACTTTTTACCATCATCTTAATTTTTAGTTGCTTTTATCACAACTTTGCCTCGGGCCATCATTCTACGGCTACGAACAAACATCAGAGACTTAATCTTTATTTTTGATTGCGCTGTTTGCTCGTGGCCATAGAATGATGGCCTGAAGGCAAAAATTGGTTAAAATTGATAAAAGTATTGGGCTACAATCTAATAATAAGAATAAATAATAACTATTGAATAACCTTTCTCTTATACAGACAATTTGCCCCCCCCCCCCGCTCAACTATTGCACCATCTTTGTAAACAGATTTGCTGCTTTGTTTCTAGAATGTCAACAGCATTCACCTTTCCAGGCAAACTTGTGCAAGGATGCACAATACTCAAGCCAGCACTGGTCTCTCGACAGTTTATCTAAAGAGAATGACCTTTTGTCAAGATACATACAACCACGTCTTTTGTTTGATGAACAAGCAGTCAATACCAGAGGAACTATGGCTGACTGACTATTCAAGAAATCCCATCCTTGCTTCTGGGCGAGAGAAATGGAATCAAACGCTCCATTGTACTAAAACATACAATGATTATTGAAGCATTGTCAATTAATCACTGCTACCCACAACAAACTCTAAAAATGCTTCTGTTTCCTTTCTTTTTTGCTCATAATCTTTCTGGACTGGATGAAGAAAAGTTTTTAAAAACTTTGAGATTATTAATTTCGATCTCACTCTTTTCATTTTAAACTTGTCAAAAAAGGTCTGTGCAAAGTTAAAGCTGCGATCTTCCCTAAAAAACATGTATTTGTTTAACTTAAGACTGCTGACGTTTCAGTAACATCATCTGGTGTTGAGGCAAAATGTGTTTCAATTCAATCAGGTTGTCAAACAGACTCCCAAGATTTTTTATTCATAAAAGTAAATAATATTTATCTTTAACTTATTAATCACCACTACCCACAACACTGGTTTATTGCTGGGTTTAGATTATTTACGTGTTCTGAAATTTATATGTATCTATCTATGTATCCGGACTTTGCCCAGCCCTAACTGTTCATAGTAGAAACTTGAAATTTTGCACACACACTCCCTTCAGTGAGTAGGGAAAATGTTTTTAGGTTTTTTGAAAATTCCCCCATAACAGGTTTTTAGTTGGGGGTTCAATTTGCAATGTAAGTTTATACTAAATTGATCCCTTAGTTTGTGTCTGGCTGAATTCACGTTGTTTTTTTTTTTTGTTGTTTTTTTTAAAAATCTTCAATTTATGGTTCAAACCTTACTGGTAGCATTTTCATCAAGGTAACTTAATTTTACCACCACCACTGCTTAATTTATGAGGTAAAAAAGGAGCATATATGGGTGGTGGTGATTAAAAGTTGGAGAGGTATATGTATTTGGTTGCATCTTTCTATCTCTGTCCACATGATATCTCCAAAAATACTGAATGAATTTAAATGAAATTTTGTGGAAGTTGAATTTTGTGGCGGTTCAAGGCATACTTTTTGGATTGAGAGATATTCCCCCCCCCTTTTAAAAAAAACAAACATTTATGACTGTCCACACAATATCTCCAAATCTTCTCAATGAATTTCAATGCCATTTAATGGAAGTGTGGTCCATGGGCTAAGAAAGAATTGATTAGATTTTGGGGGCGGATCCAGGATTTCTTTTTACAGTTATTTCCCCTGCATCGTAGCTATATATGAACAGATTTTCATCCAGTTGTTAGTGACAAAAGCATTGGCAGAGGTATGAGTGCTCTCTGAGTGCTTTTCTAGTCAAAACTGAATTTAACAAATGAAGAGGAAATTAAATTTGTCCATTTATTTGTGGTCGGGGAGACAAAAAAAAAAGATTTAATGGATGAAGTATGGATCAAATTGACTGAATTGAAACAGCTGCATTTTGCGTCAACACTGGATGACGTCACTGAAACGTCAGCAGTCTTACCAAGATAAACAAATACAATGTGTTTTTAGGGAAGATCGCAGCTTTAACTTTGCATGGACCTTGTTTGACAAGTTTAAAATTAAGAGTGAGATTGAAATTAATAATCTCAAAGTTTTTAAAAACCTTTCTTCATCCAGTCCAGAAAAATTATGAGCAAAAAGAGAGAAAACAGAAGCATTTTTAGAGTTTTGTTACGAAAATGTTTAAAACGGGGGCTACTCCTCAAAATTCTGAATAAAATTAATGAAACATGAAAGGGCTAATTGGTTTTGTTATTAAAGATTTAATGAAAAATCTTGCAGTATAAATACACACACACATACAGTTATAAGTATTTGAACAAACAGAAATTTTTCATATATGGCTTTGTTTTAAGAGTTAAAAACAGGAACTTATACACAAGAACCAAATTGTATTGCAGTCGGCACAACAAGGCATGCAAGTAGACATGTTTTGTGTTTCTCAAGGCTGAATTTCAGGAAAAATTTTAAAAATTGAATTAAATTGTTAAATGAATTAAACCAAGTATTTTTTCCTATCTTGCTAAATTTTTCTCTAGAATCAATCAGCAAGGAAATTGAAAAGGCTAACTAACATTGTTATTTGGAAGAGTTGCCAAACTAGTTAGTTAGATAGCCTTAAACTATTTTATTAATTATTGTATGAAGTATTGTAACCTAAAATTAATCAATATTGAGCCTAGACCAATATATATAATATGGAAAGAATGCAATCATAAGCAAGAAACTTATTTGTGCTTGATCAAATACTTATGAGCAATACTGCGCTTGTTCAAATACTTATGAGCAATACTGTGCTTGTTCAAATACTTATGAGCAATACTGTGCTTGTTCAAATACTTATGAGCAATACTGTATAAATAAACCTGCCCCGCTTTTTATGTATATAAACACAGAAAATGCCATTTATGAATTATTACCTGATTTCTGCAGAAATTTTGACCTGTAACTAATTTAGTTTTTTCTTTTTGGCCACCAGTGTCTTCATGAGAGACTGCAAAGATTGTCGACTGATGGTTGCTTGTCAACAATTCCGCACACGAGATTGCACTAAAATCGCCACTTTCCTTCTCTGCACCACAAAACCAATCATAGAATCCTCAACGGGCATGAAGTTTGCTTGTTTCCAGTATTTCTACCCAGAATTAGAAGGTAAGTGGGTAACTATGGGTGTTGGCTGTAGGGCAGCCAACCCCCCACAATCAGACTTTCTCACTGTGGGAGAGGGGGTTTGAAAGTTATAACCTTATAGAAACTGGAGATCAAGGGTTCACTATGAAAAGTGACAGTTTAGGATGAGTCACAGCTTAGTAACACCCCAGTCCTTTACCTGACAACCGACATCCAGATATATCTTTTTGCCCCGTCCCCTCTGGAAAAGTGGCAGCAGATACCCATGTGGGTAACCCACCCAGCTGCTACCTGTAGAGATGTTACAAGAATCCTTTGTTTGTAAGACTGCAGATATTCCTGTACTTAACAAGTGACCAAAGACATGACAGATGGTTAAATAATACAGATAGTTGGCCGATTCTACTCCAACACCTGTGTTATAACGGGAGATTCCTGTATTTGGTAAATATCAGCCGGATTTCAATACAGTGAACCCTCGTTAGAATGGACCCCGTTAAGCCGGACATCAGATAAAATGGACAAAATCTGAGTTAAGAGCAGGGTTTCCAGATCAGTTTCCTCAAAATCGGACTCCAATTTTCAAAAAACAGCTGCGCCCCCTGTTGTAAACTTTTACCTAAGATTAAATTAATAATTCCACATAACCGCACAGTATTGTAAATCCAATGGGGTTTATTGTTGAATGTTAATATAATGTTGTTTCACTAATCCTGCATCCAGACTCAAGATTTATTAACGGTCAATCTCACTCTTCTTGGGTCATAATCAGAAACTTTTGTTCACAGAATCACCCCACTTTTTTTTTAAACAAATAGACAATATATCTTTTGGAAATTGAAAAACTAAAATGAAAATTAAGTGCAATGAAGGCACTTTCCTGGAAAATTCTGGCTATTTTGATACTACAGTCTTCTTGCAATAAGATCATAGTTTTTGTAATTCGAATGTACCAACCTTTCTATCTATCATCTTTGAGACAAAACGAAAATTAATAATTAAATATAATTAATGAACCTAAATTATAGTTTTCTGAAGGATGGTTTGTATACAGAGCTTTTGGTTTTGGAAATATCAATTTGAATTTATGTGGGGCCTTAAATTGGACATATTTCGGACAATTTTGGATGTCCATTTATTTAACTTTTAATCGAACATACATGGCTAAAAACGGACACAATGTCTGAAATCGGACATATTGGCAACCCTGGTTAAGAGAGTGACCATCCGTGTCGGCTATAAAGGACAGTGTTTCCTTCTGGAAATGTCTGCTAGATTAGTAACTAGACCACTTCAAAATTACTACTATAATTACTTCTCCACATTTAGAAATAAACAAACTTATAACGGTTTAGGGATTTTCGGAGGAGTCAGATCTTAATTAATTAGACCTGAACTAATTAATCTTATGTTAAATAATTTCATGAAATATACCTATGTTTTATATAGTTATATGATGTATCATGTTCAGTGTACTTTCCAATATTGTATACACTATTAACCTCTACCATCAGTTAACTCGGATAATCAACTAAAATGGACCCCTTCCCCATTATTCCGTTTTTCGCTGTATTTCATTTAAGATCAATAAGCTGTATGTGAAATACTACACTTATTTTAAAAAAATAAAATAAAAGCATTTATAACAGAGTAATAATAACAGAACTGTTTTTCTGAAGTAAGATCCCCTCCATTGCACTCTTCAGTTGACCTCTAGAATTGCCTTAACACTTTCAAGACTAACCTACCAAGGTGCTTAATGCCTGAAAGGGGTATAAAATTATATTTAATAAAAGGTAGGTAAAGCGTCCCGTTTCTTAAGAGACAACCCCCAATGGAGTATGGAGCCCGGTGATGACCCGGTTTCTGATGCATGCGTTAGCTTTCAAGTCTGGTTGAGACCAGGGCATTATTCCTACAAATGTTTACAAAGTCCACCGCTGATTCCAGCACAAATCATCCAAGGGACAACACCATCACCTCCTTGATTTTGCTGAAGCTTGACATAGGGGTAGATTTTGGGCAAATATCACGATTCCCAAATATTTAGCTAAATCTGACCAACGGTTCAAAAGTTACGAGCTAAGTCATTCTAAGGTCATTTCTTTGACCCCGCATTTTTCAAATTGCCCTAACCGTTTTCCTGTTGGGCCTAGCTATATAAAAGTGTACATATTTGGAATCAAAATGATCTGTAGATTCCAAAAATGAAATTATTTTTGAGGTATGATAGGGAACATTTTTATCAACAAATTTTTCTGACCAAATATGTGAGATGTCAATTTCATTTTTCAGCCTACATCAAAAACAATGGCATCTTTGTCATCTAAAGATCATTTTATTTCCAAATATGTATACTTTTATATAGCTACAACCAACAAGAAAAAAGTTATGGCAGTTTGAAAAATGCAATTTCAATGCTTGACCTCAAAATGACTTCACTTGTAACTTTGAACAGTTGGTCAGATGTAGCTAATAATTTAGGAATTGTGTTTTTTCCCCCCAAATCTACCCCTGGTCTTGGAATGGCCCAGTCATAGAAATCTTGGGACTTATATGTCTCAAGAGTCTCGAAGAAGTTAAATGTGGGCAATTTGGACTTAGTAACTTTTGGTGTAGGTGGGTTGGTGTGCCTAATTGCCACTCCCCAAGTACCAGATTGCACATCTTGAGATCTGGATAAAAAATCCTCCTTGATTTTCAGATCGTCCACCTGTTTTAACTTTTTTCTCAGGGATCCCGACCAGTCATGTAGTACAAATAAAAAGAAGTGAGAGGACACAGGGCTGCCTGCTCGGTGGTAGGGGTGGGATTAAGCTTTAAGAAACCCCCCACCCCCACTGATAAAATTTGTGAAATTTAACCAATTTTAGACGTTTTGAGGCCATATGGGATGAGTATTTGGACATATTTTGGCTAATTTTTCTTACCTGTGAATTGTTCAAATAGAGAATTTTAGAGGTATACAGGTCACTCAATGGAAACCGCACACCAACGTCTTTTGGCAGCATGCCGGGGGTGATCAACTAAAAAAAATGGAAAAAGGGGTGATCAACGAATAAATTACTTCTCTTGCCTTTTGTTGAGCAGTGATCGCTAAAAGTCTAAATTTCTCTAGTGGTTGTGAGCTTTGAGACCCCCACAATAGACACAATATAGCTGAATACGAAGACCAGATTGATGAAGCTCCTTATCAAAGTAATATTTGTATTATTTCATAATAAAAAAAATCCTGTTAATAATGTTGTAAATAAAAAAAAATTGTCCTTTATGTTTAGTAAATAATAAACCAAATACTGGGGTGTACTGCTAAAAAAAAGAAGTGTGGGAACGCACGCCTGCCTTCTCTTGGGGGGGTGTCTCAAAGCCCACAACCACCAGAGAAATCTTTAAAATTTAACCAATTTAAGAGACGTTTTGAGGCCATATGGGATGGGTATTTTGGATATATTCTGGCTAATTTTTCTTATCAGTGAATTGTAAAAATAGAAAATTTTAGTAGTATATAAGATTGTGAGAGAACACCATTCCCCTGTAGCAGTACACCACTGGTCCCAACCATGGGAGCTGGTGAGATTTTGAATTTCTGTCTATCAGCAGCCACTGAGGTCAAGCAGGTCATCTCATTTGGTGGTTCTACATGAGGCATATCATCAGATACCCCTGTTACACCAGATGACCCCCCTGAATGTAGATAGACTTTGAGGGTCTGAGAAGAAAAGATAGGAGCAGATAGGGGGGTGGGGGCGGAGATAGGTGGGTTGGCAATGTCGATGTAATGGCAGAACAATTTCTCAACTGGCTTATCTAATACTTGAACGTTTTTTGGGCTAAGGAGGAAGCGATTAAATTTTTGGGCGGATCCAGGAATTGCTACGATGCAGGGGAGGTAACTATGTATGAACTGATTTTCCTTCAGTTGTTTTTAGTGACAATGGCGTTGGCAGAGCTATGCACTCTCTGAGTGCTTTCTAGTCAGATTATGTGGGAGTTGGGAGTGTCTGTAATGGCAGAACAATTTCTGAGTCAGCTTATCTAATACTTTTAAGATTTAAATTTTTAATGTAAGTAATAATTGTTTATTATAGAAAATTCATACTACTTGGAGGGCCCAGATTTACAAATATATACATTTCCTGAGGGTCTGTCTTGAAAATTAGCAATAAGAATTAAGTCTTATCTAGAGTCGAAGTGGTTTTGACGATAAACGGTGAAAAAAAGATAAATACAGCTTCATCTTTCTTTTTTCTTTTTATTTTTAGGTTTCTGTACTTAAAAGTTATGGACGTTAGGTTTTTGGTAGGGACTGGTAGACCTTTGTTCAATTTGGTTTAATGATATTGATCCAATATTAATGTTATTGATCCCAACTATTAATGTTATTGATCCCAACTATTAATGTTATTGATCCCAACTATTAATGTTATTGATCCCAACTATTAATGATATTGATCCCAACTATTAATGTTATTGATCCCTATTACATAGAATAGTATTTTGTTTTTGATTGAAATTACCCCCTAATTCCCTTTTATGACCTTATGCTGGCCACGGCTTCAGCTGTCTGTGCTTGGGATCCACATATCACATTATTTTTTACTTGGCCTGTTCCATATTGTGAAATAGACTTAGAGGCGACAAGCACCTGAAGTGGCATCACTCACTTTGCCCTGTGCTATTTTACCCATAGCTGGGGGGGGGGGGATTCATGCCTTTCCTCAAGGGCATTAGTACAAAGTGAACCCAACCTCTCCCAGCTGGAGTTTGAACTTGGCTCACTGGATCCATTCTCCTAGCTGTTTTCTAAAATTACTTCCCAAAGTCGAATGGTTGTTGTTTTTAATCCAATATTTTGTCCTCTTTCAGAACAATTCCGAAGTGCCAAGCTGAGTACGTTTAACAATAACTGGAGTGGCATCTTTGATTTCACAGAAGTTGTGGGAGAATCCAATATATCATTACTACCACCTGTAAGTGGACAATTCTTCAGACATTGTTTTGTTCCCAACAGTCAAAAGTTTTAGGATTGGTATTTTGCAATATACTATTGGATAACCAAAAAAAGGTTGTTAGTAATACATTAAATGCAATTACTTACAGATGCGCTCATACAAACATCTATGACCTTTATGCAGCTTATTTGTGAAGGTGCTTGAGGTATTTTCACACAAAGACAGTTCACTTTTTCATCATATAATTTAATGATTCACATCACTTTGCGCCTTATCTTCATTTTGTTCTCCGTACACAGCTGTTCCAGTGATGCTATTTACTATTTATTAATTAACGTCCCCCTTTTTTAAATTTGCGCCTTATCTTCATTTTGTTCTCCGTACACAGCTGTTCCAGTGATGCTATTTAGAAATCCCCATTGTTCTTGTACTAATTTCCACATGTTGGTGCTGAATAATTTCATTCAAAAAGATTGCTTTTGATTGGATTGTGACAGTTGTCATATCAGCGTGCATTTTTAGAAAAATAATTGTCATAATTGCCTTATTTCTGTTTATTGCAACATTTTTTGCATATGCGACTGAAATGCCAAAAAAGATTTCTGCAATTTATGAAGAAGGTACTGTGAAGGATCGAATGTGTTAAAAGTGGTTTGCAAATTTTTATGCTGGAGATTTCTTGCTGAATGATACTCAATGGTTGGGTAGACTAGTTTGAGGTGGATAGTGATTAAAAAAAAAAAAGAGACCATCAACAAGAAATCTTCCGACAGTCCCATCTTGGGCTTTTCATCTTTTTCTTACAAAAAAACGAAATAATAAAATAGTCTTCTAATATTTTAGATACATCTTAACATCAAACAACAAGAAAAGAAATGAATTTGAATTATCAAATTTTGGAAAAATAATTTTTTTCAATGTGGGAAATTCAGCAGAGAGGCAGATAAAGTCGCAAAAACTCCTTTATTGGACTAGCATAAATTGTGACATACAAATCGATATTTTAAACTTGGAAAAAAATCTCTCCAAATCCAGGGGGTTGACATTTATGCTGGGTATAAAATCTGAACCTTTACCTCAGATGGATAAACAAGTGGAACAGCCTGCCTAAAACTGGGGACTACTTACCATTATTCTTACAGGCTCAAAAAGAAATCCATCAGAAAAATGCTTTTTAGGTCCTGATACAACTTTCTTTCAAATTTGTGTTTTACTGGTTTAGCCTTGCCATAACAAAATGACAGCAATATTTAAGTAATTTTGCAATTACATAAAGTCTTAGAATATAAAGAGAAGTTGTGAAGCAAATTCAATTGAGAAATTGTCACAGAATTCAAATATTGTGTATGATCATCTTTCTCTTACAAATAACGAAATAGTCTTCTAAGGGCAGTAACTCTTGCATGAAATATAAAAGTTATTTCCCCATGGGTATTACAGACAAAAAATAAATATACCCATACACTTATTATAGTAGATTTATGTGTGATTTATAACTGAGATTTTGTCTTTTTGTTGAACAGGATGTGAAAATCGAAGATTATATTCCCCTTCCAACAACGGAACCTTTGTCCAATTTGGCAGTCTCTACAGAATCCTGCCGAAGTGTTGTTCCACTCACATTAGGGAATCGGTCAAAAAGAACATCAGATGAAGTAAGTTTATTAAAGAATACTTTTGTCTCCCCATTACCCCATACCGGGGCTATTAGAAATATAGCGCCCCTTGAAACCCACCCCCCTCCGTTTCATGTATAATTTTAAGTAAGTAATGCGATCTGTCAATCGTGTGAATAAAGTGGATTGTTATCCACTATCTTAACAATTATAGTGAGCGCTCAGACTTCACATCAGGGAATGTTTTTATTTTGACAGTTTTATTGTTTAATTCATTTTCCCTGTAGTAGTAGTGATAAATTTCTAAATTGCTATTTATTTTGGGCCCTACGCCATAGCATAGTTTGCATATAGGCTAATCCGGCTATGGTCTTGTCAAAAATAAAATTAAGAAAAATATGAATATCCCAGAATCTTTCTGGGCCCCTGTTAGCTACAGGCCCCTAGGCTTAAGCATACTCAGCCTCTGTCTCATCTTAAATCAAGATTTGAGGATCATTTTTGAAGAGTTTAAAGATATTCCTAAAAATCAAGTCTTTATTTTTAAAAAGCTACTACCTCTGTCCTTTAATAATTGTTACATTTATATATACATTTATATATGCAAATGTAACAACTATTTGGGGACAGATAGTATTAATTTATTCAATTTAAATAATAAATACACTTTTATTTCAAATCTGAGGAATCTCCAAACCACATTATTTTTTAGAGATATTAAAGGCATAAAGGACTATCATTCCAAGGGAAATTATGAATCACTGCCACCCATATATGCTGTGTTGGTGGTGATCAATTAAACAGTTGGAAAAAGGGGTGATCAATGAATACTTCTCTCTCCTTTTGTTGGGCTGTGATCATTAAAAAAGGTCTGAATTTTCAGAAAACACGTGGACACAAACTAGTGAACAATTTAGCATAAACTTAAATTGCCTATTGAAACCCCCTCTAAAAAAGTATTTAGGGCAGGGAATTTTCAAAAAAACAAAACATTTTCCCTACTCATTGAGGGGAGTGTGTATGTGTTCAAAATTTCAAGTTTCTACTATGAACGGTTAGGGCTGCACAAAATCCGGATACATACATAGATATAAATGTCAGAACACATAAATAACCTAAACCCAGCAATAAACCAGTGCTGTGGGTAGTGGTGATTAATAAGTTAAAGATAAATATTATTTACTTTCATGAATAAGAAATTTTGGGAATCTGTTTGATGACTGGAATGAATTGAATCTTTTTTCATTTTTGTACATTTTGTTCATACCTAACATTGTGATGGAAACATTTTTTAAAAATCTCTAAAAATGCTTTTCTTTTCTTTCTGCTCATAGTTTTTCTGGACTGGATGAAAAAAGGTTTTAAAAATCTTTGAGATTATTAATTTCGATCTCTGTCTTTTAATTTTAAACTTGTCAAAAAGAGTCCATGCAAAATTAAAGCTGCGATCTTCCCTAAAATCATGTATTTGTTTATCTATGTAAGACTGCTGAGGTTTCAGTGACATCACCGGTGTTGAGGCAAAATGTGTCCGTTTCATTTTGGGGTGCTTATTCCCTAAAACGCATACAAAAGTCGTTTTTGTCTATTTTGTTTATGGATTAATAACTCCAACCTGTAAAAAGTAAAAAATTACGACAACTTGTAAAAATAGTTTTACTCTATAAAATGATATGTAATAACCAACTTGTAGTAAATGGTGTAGAAATGTCAAAGAAAACGCCATTATTTTCTGGACTTGGTGTCAGTTAGCTAAGGGGGCATAACTCTATTCAACATGAGTGCCTTGTTTGTATATTAACTTGAGAATCAGGCTAGTTATTCACAATATTTTTGTTTATACATTAATCTATTCGGACTTGAGTCATCGTCTTATAGTCACAATATTTCGTACGTTATACCCTCCAACCTTTTTCAGGTGTCTGCTGTATTGAGTAACCTCCTGGGAGTTTCAAAACAAATCCTTTATTCAATCCACGGAGGTAGTGTTCTTATTCCACTGTTCATGCGGCAGGGGTGGATATCTGGTTTCAGTTGATTCTTCTTGATTAATTCATTCTTGTGGTGTCGCTTGTCTGCCTCTTCCACTGAACCAGAGTGCATGTCTTTCACTGCCTGACCCAGGGATTGAACTTCTGACCCAGGAATTGAACTTAACTAATGCTTTTATCCATTTGGCCAGTGGTTCCCAATCTTTTCATTACCAAGAACCCCTGTTTATTTAAATGAATTTTCCCATGGACCCCAAGCTTTTGAAAGGTCTGCCTACTCAACAAGCTCACAGACCCCCAGTAATACCTTTGTGGACCCCCAGGGGTCTGCAGATACCAGCTTTAGAACCACTGCACTAGGCCATTGTCCTGTAGCAGAATTTTAAAAGAAAAATAGATGTATAACACAAACTAATCTATGTATGTACATCAATAAGTCTGTAGCCTCATGGTTAAAAAAGCATTTATTTTAAACAACAAATATTTACTTTTCAGCATGATCTCCTTCCTTGTGAATGCACTTAATTCAGTTGTGAATATTAATCACATAGATCGAACATTATATAGTGAAAACTTCAGAACAAAATTAAGCTAATAACTTTGTGTCAGGCTACCGACTTATTGATCCACCTATTCTGTATATCCAATCTGCATTGCTTACTAACAGCTGTCGAATGACCATCTGGTTTAACAACCTCATAACAGACAGCAGGCTGTCCATAAATTATCTTTACAACTTTGAAAATCTATTAAAAATCCGGTGCTTCTGACTCATTTTGGCTCATACCAAAAGGTCACTTCTTTTTTTTTTTTTTAAGACATTAGTGACGTCAGCTACTATGTCATGCTGACTCTGTCCAAAACAAACAAAACAAAACAACATTTCTAAATATTTCATAAAATATGAAACGGTCTTTGTGAAGGAAAAGATATTCGAAATATTTTTTTAAAAAGATGAAAACACATAAAGATTCAACAAATGAGAAAACCAAATTGCGATAGATAAAGAATTGGAATTTTAGAAATAAAGCGTCATGTTTTTCTTATAGCACATACTTTTTCAACATCATAGTGAATATTCAAATAAAAAGTCTGTGTGGATACGGTACAAATTGCGATAGGCAGGGGACAATTCTCTGGGTCCAGGAAAGAAAGATGACTCGAAAGTTCTTTATAAAAATATCTGGATATATTTTTATTTCTTAAGTTACATTTTGTCGGCCGGTGAAGAGTGGGAGAGAGATAATGAGAACCGACAGGAACACCGGTCTCGTGCCTTCTGACACTGCCTAGGCGGTTTGCCTCTCGAGTTTCTGTCTTGTGAGCTTTCTAGTTTCACCGTCTGGGTCTCTTGAGCTTCCTATCTGCTGGCTTGTGTCTCTCTCTCTTATGGGCTTCCATACGCCCATGCCAGTGTGTCATTTCCGGTTTCCACATCCTGTTTTTGGATACCCAAGCATTTCCTAAGGTGACCGGGTCACTTCCACTTCCGCCCAGGTGTTGGCCTGGAAATGACCTCTGTGACAGTATATCATAACATTAGATCAATTTCTTTAAAAAAAGCTAATATACAACTAAAGAAACCAGATCGGTATCCATAGAAGATTTTTCTTCTTACACAAAACTTCTAGGGAAACCCTTTGGCATGTACTTGTTAAAACAAAGAAACATTTTTTATTAACGAGTCAGAAGCACCAAAAACCCCATATTTTTTGCAAATATAAGCTATTTAGGGGTGGACTTTTCAAAAAATAAAAAAACGTTTTTTCTAGACATAATAAGGAGTAAATATTTAAGATTTTAGCTCTCTATCCATTGGTGCGGCTTGTATGCATGATACATACATAGCCAGCCAGACTGACTTGAAAACTGAAGAAACCTATGTTGACGGTTTCTAATAAGTAATTCTTATTGTTATCGTTTTAAAACAAAAACCATAAATAAGTAATTTATGTTGTTTTGTTTTAAACTGTAATTAGTTTTGTTATTCACTGCTACCCACAACACTGATTTATTGCTGGTTCTTCATGTGTTCTGACATTTATATGTATCTATATATCTGGACTTTGAGTAGGGTTCAATATGCAATGTAAGTTTATGCTAAATTGGTCACTAGTTTGTGCCTGCTTGTTTTTTGAAAATTCAGACCTTTTTTAGTGATCACAGCCCAACAAAATGTGAGAGAAGTAACTTAGTCACTGGTCACCCCTTTTTCCAACTTTTTAATTGATCACCCCCAACACAGCACAATATGGGTGGCAGTGATTCATAATTTCCATTGGAATGCTAGATTTGCTTGTTTTGGACAGTCAGCATGACATAGTAGCTGACGTCGCCAGTGTCTTCAAAAAAGTGACCTTTTGGAATGAGCCAAATCTCGGTCAGAAACACCAAAAATACAAATCTTAACATAATTGTACAGGGCTGCCCGTGTGTGAGTGGGTGTCTGCCCTAAAGCACAGAAAAATTGTCATTAAAATAACAAAGAAGTAAGGGAAGTAACCAAATACTTTGAAGTCTCACTTCCATACAATGGACGGAAAGTAACAGTCCCGTTTACCATGCCATTGTAAATAGAACCCCCCTTGTAAAACCTTAAACATTTTTTCTAAAAACTAACAACTTCTAGGAAGATTTTTAGGGTCCAATCGATTAAAAACACAAGAAATTACTGGCAAAAAAATTTGTTTCTATTTTTTTTTTTCAACTTGGTTTTTTACCTTAGATTTTTACCTTATTTTGTGTTTTACCTTATTTTTACCTTATTTTACCTTATTTTGTGTTTATTCTGTGTTTATTCTGCAGCAAACCTCACACAATATTGGTAATATTTGTATTTTTAATAGATTTTCTAAGTTGTTAAGATAATATATAGACACTCAGGGAAAGACTTTATGCTCACTCTGTATGTGCCTTTCTGCAACTGTTACCTGTTACCGACAATTTATGGAGTTCAAATTAACTTTTTTAATCTTTTTATTTTTTTAAGTCAAGCTTGATCGTGTTTTTCAATGATGGCAGTTCCCATGACAGAGCTGTGAAATTTATGCAGACGATGAAAGCAGAACACGTAAGTTTTTTTTGTTTTTTTTTTCTTAAAAATATTTCTGTTAAGAATTTTCAGCTTCTAAGTAATTTTGCTTATTTCAGTGGACTACTTGTGGAGTATAGGGCCTCAACCACTCTGCTGCAGTTCCAGGAGCGAGTGGATTTATTTTCTTCTTTTCAACACGGTGGAGTTGTTAGCCCCATCACCAAACATCCTCCTCCTCCTAGCCAGGCTTGAGACCAGCTATGACGGCTGTAGCTTTCTTTCTATCAGAGTAAACTCTTAGTTGGACTGCCTTACACGGCTAAAGAACTCCAACTGTGCTGCTATTTACCCATAGCTGGGGGGAGAAGTGGATTCATGCCTTCCCCAAAGGCATAAATGAGAAGTGAATGTAAACAGCCTCGGACGAAACTCGAACTCTGTTTGCTGATTCCTCTCTCCCTGCTGGTAACCGCTATGCCATTCCACTCACGATGTCCATTTTCTTTTATTGTCAGAATTCAAATTAGATAAGGAATGGTAAACCCTTTTTAGCAAATAAGGGGTTTTCAGAATTTGGCACCATTTCATTTCTTTTTAGGGATCAAAAGATTTTTGGCTTTCTATCATTTCTATCATTAACATTTGAGAAACTGTGGTGAACAACAGGCTCAACCATCCCACAAGTAATTATGTTCATAAAGAGAAAACATTCCCAAACTGTGCACCGTGTAAATATAACTTTTTTTATGAATTTAAATTACATGATTCTTTATTTTTTTACCTAACTAACTTGAGTTAACACATGACATAAATGCAATTCATTATGTAATTAAATTTGACTCGTTTTTACCTTTTTATCAGTTGTCTTTATATATACAATTTTGAAATGAAAATTAAGATGAAGGTAAAAAGTTGTCAAATTTAATTAATGTGTTACAATTACTTCATCCAATATCATAAAAAAAAAACTGGGGTTGGTACAGTACAAACTACAGCGCTGCTGTGAAGTGTGAGGAGGGTTGGAGACTTGAGGTTCTTGCTGAAGGCTGAGTGGCAATAAGTCACCACCAGAAATTTGGTGAGAAACTTCTAACCACAGCACAGAAAGTGAAAGGAGGGCTGGAGACTTGAGACTTGTTGTCACTCAGTCTCCAGCGATGACCACCAGGCATCTGGTGTGAACATGTAAAAATAAAATAATAAAGATTGATAAATGCAATTGTTTGGTAATTTCTGAAAAGGGTGCCTTGAAAAAATCTTTACATACCAAGGGCG
The DNA here is from genome assembly GCA_006491835.1 of Architeuthis dux. Taxonomy (NCBI): domain Eukaryota; kingdom Metazoa; phylum Mollusca; class Cephalopoda; order Oegopsida; family Architeuthidae; genus Architeuthis; species Architeuthis dux. The sequence continues at coordinate 3,661,116 of VCCN01003440.1, read as the reverse complement.
CCATGATTCAAAAGAGTTTGGGAACCACTACTGTATGTAATTCTTGAAATTTTGTTTGTTTTTTGTGCAGCCTGATGTTGTTCTTGTGCAAAGCAGTGAAGTCGTGTTGGAATCGGACGAAGTTGAAAGAGTCTTTGGGAGTCAGTCATACCAAACGGCCGCCAAACAAGGTAAAGAACCTCATTCAATACAAAACTGTTTAGTCATTCAATACAAACCGTCAAGTGACCAACATCTTTTGGCAATATGCTGTGTTTGGGGTGATCAATTAAAAAATTGTAAAAGAGGGTGATCGATGAAAAAGTTACATCTCTCGCCTTTTGTTGGATCATTATAAAGACTGATTTTTCTAAAACTAAGTATGAACACCAGACAGACACAAACTAAGGGGCCAACTTAGCATAAACTTACATTGTAAATTAACCCCCCAAACTAAAAACTTATTTTGGAGGGGGGAATTTTCAAAAAACAAAAAACGTTTTTTTCTAGACATAATAAGGAGTAAAATTTTCAGCCCTCTAGCTCCATTGGTGCAGCCTATACATGTGACACATACATACATATGGGTGGCATTCATCTTACCGAAAATCATCTTGCCAAAGTCGATTTAAAGTCTTATATTTTCCATTTTTGATCACTTTTTGGGTGAGGCACCATATATGATCATTTCGTCAGTGGGAGTTTTGCCCCTATAAACAAACATTTTTTTCAGAAAACTTGCAACTGAAAATATAATGTAATTAGGTCTAGTTTAACATACACAAAGTTTGTTTTGATATCTAAAATATTTTATGGGCTGCCCTATAAAGGGTTAAAGTAATTTATTACCTATGAAATGTATCTATATTAACATATAATAACATGCAAAGACAAATGAAACTAATACATCTGTTATTATTATTGTTGATTACTTTTGTTATCTAACTATACCTGCGGTCTACTACTACTATAAATTGAAGCTGTTAATAATGTAAATAAATATTTGTCCAATCAATTTCATCTGAGGTTTCATTAGAAAGTAACTGAACTCGTTTAAGTGGAAGATTCCATTGTTTGAAATGGTGGGTAGGAGATATTTTTATCAGAAAATTTGTTAAGTTGAAGTTGAGTTGAACTTTAAGTTGAAGAGTCCATTGTGATGGACAGAGAAACAGAAAAGGTCACTGTTAACTCTTTAACTGCAAATGACGGACATTTCTGTCATTGCAGATATTTTCAGTTGCTAATTCAATAACATTTCTATGATGTATTGTGATTGATGGTAGCTCAGTTCTATCTATGAGTCAGGGCTTTTATCTTGCAATGGATAATTTGAAATGAATTATATTGTAATGGACAAGGGCTTTTATCTTGCAATGGACAAGGGCTTTTATCTTGCAATGGATAACTATTACTCTTCACTACGTTCTGCAGGTTTTCTAATTATTTTTCTAAACTTGTTCTTTGCTTGTCATCTTTCAGGTCCAGTGATCGGGCTCGAGTTGTGTGGAGACGATGTTATTAAGTATTGCCAGGATCAGATCGTCAACATCTTGAAGGGTACAACGGGTTTGGTATTTGTCAGTCAAAACAAGACCCTCGCCAACAAACAAATTGAAAATTTCTTTAATTACGCTGATTTGCAAATGAGGATCTGAGTTTCATCCATTCCAATCTCTCGGCGATTATTTGTGCCATTTTTTTTGACGGTTGTTGGTCGTGTTTCGCTGACCAATGTCTGCTGCATTGTCCGCTGCAGTGTCCACTGCATGAGCCTCCATGACATGAAGTCACTCATACTGACCTCAACGACTGCTGCTGAATTTTTGACATCACTTTTTGAAGGTTAAGAAAAAAAGCCCAAATCCACCATCATTAATTTGCTTTATCGTTTTTATTATTAAATTGTTTTATAGAAAATATTTAATTTTTTTTTTTCACAAGTTTAAATTTTTTTTTAATAACTATACTAATTTTATTCAGGATTGTTTTTTTTAATGTTATTTTTGGTTATAGACTTTGCTAGACTTTTCCCTTGTATAAAACAAGCTTTCCATCAATTACTTTACATATAATTACAGTAGTCCCACCCTTATCCACAATTTCGCTTTCTGAGGTTTCAGTTATCCGCGGTTAACCCCAGAAATAAACAGTTCATATGTTTTGCTTAAAATGGTCCCAAAGTGCAAGAGTAGTGATGCTGGGAATTCGGATTTGCCAATGAAAAGCCGTAAAAGGGCTTCCTTTAAGTGAAAAGCTGAAAATTCTCGACTTAATAAGGAAAGAAAAAAAATTGTATGCTGAGGTTGCT
>VCCN01003440.1:3607671-3619900 GCA_006491835.1 Architeuthis dux | reverse complement strand
CTTGGACTAGTGTCCTCATCTTGATTGTTATAGTCACGTTTCGGTTGTTGTACCCACCAGACTTTTTCAGGCATCCGTTGCGGTTGGTAACTTTCAAGGAATTTTGAGCTGAAGCGTTTATTCAATATTCAGTTTGAAATTCCCAGAAGACACCTGAAGAAGGCTGAAGGCTACAACGGACGAAATGTTGTGACTATAACAACCAAGATAAGGACACTAGTCTGAAAAAATTGGTGTATAATAATGATAATTCCTCATCTTAGAAATTCAGACAAAAGAAAATACAAGTTTTGAGGAGAGCAAAAACAAAATTAATTAAAAATATTTTTTAGAAATTAAATATTTAATTTATAAAATACATAGTATTTATTATAAAAACAAAAATAATCTTAAAAAAAAAAAAAAATCCAAAAAAAATCCAGAAGTCTGCCAAGTAGCAGAAAATAAAACGTTAGACATTTTGAAGAATTCCGTTTCATGTTGAAAGCGTCAAATTAGGTCAGCTGACATGTCGGACTCAAGATATATAGTGTCACAAATGTAATGCCCGATTTATCCCAAAATTAATGCCAGCTCTAAGGGAAGCAACTATTAAATAGTTACTTCCAATAGATAGAATTTTGGGATAAATTGGGCATTACTTTTGTGACAGTATATATATGAGCGGCCGTGTATGATAAGTGCCCAAAGGGGGGAGGAAAAAAAAAGCTCAGATTTTATATTTAATTTGGATCTTGAACACTATGAATCATAATGCAGAGTGTTCAAGCTTCAAAACAAAAAAAACAAAACAAAACTGAGCATTGTAGCTCTAAAAATAACTTTTTAAAAATGGTGCGTTGGGCCCTTATGTGTGGCCCCTCATATATACATATATATTTTAAAATTTTATTTGTACAACCAATTTGATATGTCCTACTTTGACATTGCCTCCACACCGACTAGCAATGGAAGGCAGTCAAACATTTTCTAGTTAAAATATCATGACCTTTGACATTAGAAGTAGTGTACAGTCTAAAAATGCCCTAAAACTCTTCATTAAAATAATTTAGAGTGAAAATAAAGAAGAGTTGAAGAAACTGCATTGGAATTCATTACCCAGACCCTCAATTCTTGCACTCACAGCAGGTAAAGACAACTTGGAAAAAAAATAAATAAAAAAATAAATATCAAACCTCACATTTCAGATATACGTCTGTTTGTTGTGTGGATGTAAGGTAATCCAACAGAATGGTAAAAATAATTTGACAATGTGGAAATGAAAGATTGAGAAACGTGTGTTACATCTCAAACATATTTATCATCATTAAGATAAGAATTTATGCATTTTATCTGTTTCACTCCCAACACTGGAAGGCTGCACTATATTTTAAGCACTGTTCAAACGTCTTCTGATGATGCCGGTTGAACAGCAAAATGCATAAAGTCTTATCTTAATGATAATAAATATGTTTGAGATGTAACACATTTCTCAATCTTTCATTTTCACATTGTCAAATTACTTCTAGATATAGGTCTATAAAAGCTTTGGTATATTTCCTATGTAGCAGAACAGATGCAGAGTTGTCAGATTTAGCCCCAAGGGGGGATAATCCAAACTTATCTCAGACACTTACCCAACACAGGCATTGGAATAGCGTCAAATTTGGAGCTCGAGCAAGTCTGGAGGCAGAGGTTCAATACCAACCTCTTAATGAAAAAAGTTTCACAAGGATAGCATAAGTAAATTATTATTTATATAATTAATGTTTTGTATTTTCTAATATCAAAAAATTTTTTAAAAAACAATTTTTGTTATAACTTGGGGAGAAAAAAAAAATGTTATTTGAGGACACCATTGTACAATACAGAATGTAGGGTTGCCATACATCTATTTTCTCCCGGACAGGTCCTCCATTTAGGTATCAAAATCACCGGGAGGAATTTCAAAAATTCTTCAAAAGTCTGGAATTTTATCTTTCACTATTTTCTCCAGAGTGAAAACATGAAACTAATAACAGAGGCAAAGATGCCTGTACAGTATTATAAGCTTAGCAGTTTTAGGGTTAGCATGTAGTGCCATGTACTGCTTTTTCTTCTTCAGCCACGCGCATTACTTTTTCATATTACTATTACAGCCATAAATGTAATGTTGAAAGTATATTATTTTTTTCCTATTGGCTTTTTGTCCTGTATTTAAAGCATTCTAGCAATTTTCAGCCATATAATCTACATGTATTGACAACTATGAACATCCTCTTTTTTGAATATTCTGATATGGCAACCCTATAACACAGTAGCCAAGAACGAGTACACAATGACTCCTTTTTTAAAAATCTTCAAACCATTACTTGTCTAATTAGTCTAAAAAACTAAATAAATAGATTCACAGCTAAACAAGAAATACTTGTAAAATATTTTGTAAACCAAGAATTGCATATTGTCAAGAAAGAATTGTATGTCTAGGAAAATAAATGCATAGAATTGTTAAGCATGTTTTATTAAGAGAGAAAGAGCGTATTTGAACGAAGGGAAACAGAATTGATATCTATAATAATGAGCTGTGCAACTTTTTCAATTTGTTTCTCCGTCTGTAACAATGGACTCTTCCACTTAAAAGGTAACAATTTTGCTGATGAGAATATGAGAACACTTATAGTATCAGTAGCAGCCATCAGTTTTACACTTATAACCGCCAGCAAAGAAACGAGTCATGAACTAATATACATAGTGAGAATCTTTGTAGATACACAAGTATTTAGGTGGGAAATTGAAATAAACTAATACATGTGTAGTCATGGGGGTCTGCTGCCACTTTTCCAGGGGATGGGGATATATTCAGATTATATCTCGGTGGCAGCCCTGTTACCAGCAAATAATAATATAGTTGTTTTATATGTGAACATTAAGTTGTACTGCAACAGTATCCAACTTTCAAACGCTATTTGTCCCCCCCCCTGCGGACACATGTTTATAGTAATAGAGGTGTGGGGGGCAATAGTTTTTCAGCGCCAAGATGAGTTAGCAGTTTTAAACTGAATAAAAATTTAGATACAATGTTTTAAATACAGTGTCCCATAAATAATTCCTGATTTGTCCCAAAATTAACACCAGTTCTATCTAAGGGAAGCAACCATTTATTAGTTGCTTTTAATTACAATTTAATAGTAATTTAATTGCTTCCCTTAGAAGTGGCATCAATTTTGGGACAAAAATCGGGAGTTACTTTTGTGACAACCTGTATTTTCTGTACTACATCTAAATTTCCTTTTTTATTTTATGTTTAACTTTGCCCCCACCGCTAACTGTCCGAGTAAAATTAAATTGGCTATGTTGTTTCAAAATTAAAAATATTAATAATGTAAAAGATTTAGAAGGTATATCAAAAATATGAGGCCAGATTAAAAAAAGAATTATATTGAAAGAAACAAAAAAAGAAAACAAAAAACAACAGGGACAAAGTGGAATAAAATAACTCAATAGGTTATTAAAAAAAAAAGAAAAAAAAAAAAGAAAAAGGAGGGTGGGTAGGGGGAGAGATCCAGAAGTCCCTGGCAGGCGTTCCCTTGTGCTTCTGGTATTATTGTTGTCAATGTCCATTTGGCTCGCATTGGCTAGACAGATTCAAGTGTCCAAGGGTCAAGAAGCTACATAATCTTTCTCTCTCCTCACCGTCGCACCCCTGTCCACTGGGTTTGGGCTGAAGAGAACAAAACTTGAGCCGCCGTCCTTAGTGTGCGGAAGACGACGACTGGGTTTCTTCAACGTTGTTAGGTTTTGGGTTGCTTTTTTCATCATCACCTTCACTGTCGTCTTCATCCTCTTCCAACTCCATCAACTGCTTGGCTATCCGTACGGCCTGGAATTCGTTATAGTGTAACTTGCGTCTCTGTTCAAAAAGCTTCCTCTTGGCTGGCGGGGGGGGAAAAAAAGAAAAGAAAGACAAAAGAAATGAGTGATAGTCTTAAACCAGCAAGTTGCATTGGGGGTTAGAGGGGAGCCCTCATCACTGAACCTCAGGGGGAGAGAACCCTCATCTCTGAACCTCAGGGGGAGGGAGGAGAGAGCCCTTGTCTCTGTGAACCTTGCATCGGGGGTGGAAAGAAGGGTTTTCATCTTTGCACAACAATGTTTTTTCTGGTAAAAGAAAACCTTCATTGTTTAACCCTTCAACAAACAAAATTATACCCCCAACCCCAGATGGATATCCCAAGTGGTTATTCTTTTTATGTATGCCAGCTCGCCAGTCTATTTTTTAGCCTATCCGTCTGCCAGTCCGTCAGTCAGTCTATTTTTTGTTTAACCGTATAAAGTAGACATGAATATCAATATTTAATGATACTTTTTTTATTTTTTTATATTTCAGTAATTTTATTCAGCATTTTATTTTCCATATTTGATACTTAAAGTAAATATAAAAATATTTTTCCTCTAACTTTTTTGTGGTTGGGTCCATTTTGCTTGTTGCATACTCATACAAAGAGTTTTTAATTTGACTAGTAATTTAAAATGTTGGTATCAGAGTGTATATATAGCCCTATCACTGGTTTGTGATTGTAGTGTTTTAGTCTCTTAGCAATGAAATTGTTTTGTGCCTGTGTCAGACCAGGGGTTCTCAAACCAGGGTATGTGTACCCCTAAGGATACACAAGAGAAATTATGGGTGTATGTAGGGTTTTTAAAAACACTGGAATTTCAAAGTAATCACAACTAAATGCAACTTGTGTCCTGTAAACATGACAGACTGTTTGCAACTTGTGTGTAAATCAAAAGGATCATAAAATGCATGTCTGCATTTGTTCCACATCCTTGTTTGCTCTTGATGTGCTTTTTCTTTTTTTAGTATAAACCAGATTCGTACAAAACCGTCAATTGAGAATGATATGTGGGGGGGGTGGTGGTGTCAGATGAGAATAATATTTGGGTGTGTCTCTCTGGAATTGTGCCTACAATCAAGTTACTTATTAGAAAGATCCAAGCTCATCCATCTCATTAAAAATGTAACATTAAATTAAATCACTAACAAATGCTAAATGTCTATTGTCTGTTCTACGGTATCCATACATTTTACACTATATTCTTCACAAGGGGTACACCAACACGGCCAAACAGGACACACGGGTACACTGGAAGAAAAAGTTTGAGAACCCCTAACCTACAGTATCCATATTAAGCAAAGAGTGGTCATATAGTTATTGAAAGCATTTACAAAAGGGTTATGTCATGAGATGAAGCTGTATTGTTCAGACATGAATCATGTCAACCAAGAGATGAAACCTCAAACTTCAAGGTCTTCAGCCAGTGTTCTCACTTGCCGTGCTCTGTTTTTATCATTTTTTGACAATCTAAACTACTTTTCGTGGTTTTGGGCCATTTTTTGTAAATACAAAAATGCGGACCTCAGGAAACTTCCCAATCCCATAAAAACAGTGGGGGGAAATCCAATTCCTGGCTAACACTAATGGGGCTGGGGTCCATATTATTATTATTATTATTATTATTTTTGCCCCCCCCCCCCGGGCGCTGAGAACCCTTGCTACGCTACTGACTAGAGATGCTTGTGCATCGACAAAGGCTGACCGAATGCCTGACCACAAGACGTGTACCTTTCATTTCTTCAGTTTCTTCCTCTGATTCCTCATCTTCCTCTTCGTCATCATCCTCTTGCTGGGCAAATACTTTCGCAGATTTCGGATCTTTTAACCTTCAGAAAGAGAAAGGAAGAAGAAGAAAAGTCACCATTAGTCTAACCAAAACATACCAGAAAGAGTTGAACACAAGTTTAGGAAACATGAAAGATTCTACCTGGATGTACTAAACTTGGCTAGTGTATTATCTAAGTACTAGTTAACACCTGTGAAAAAATTCAGATATATTTGAATTTCTATAAAACGATTTTTTAATAAAAATAAAAATAGTGGATTTGTTTCGGTTGAAGAGTCCATAGTTTGAAATGGTGGGTAGGAGGTATTTTTTATTAACAAAATGTTTACACCTGTGTGGAAGTGGTCATGGGAAAAAAAAAAAAAAAAAATCAGTTCTTTATTAGAGTAGACTAGTTAATACCCATGAACAAATTCATGGATATATTTGAATTTCTATGAAACTATTTTCTAAGAAAAAATAAGAGCAAATTTGATTCAGTTGAAGAGTCCATAGTTTCAAATGGTCGGAAAGAGGTAGTTTTATCAGCAAATCTTTACCCATGATTGCGAGAGTCAAGTGTTAGGGACAGCAAACCAAGAAATTCTGTTCATCCTATAAGTACATATAGTAACTTTGCATGAATTGGTATCAGACAATTTATACTGGGAGATCCGATGAGGATTGAACCCAGTAACAATGGCCTGCAAGATTAGCTTGCTAATCATTGCTATATGACCGCTGTTCTGATCTGGGTTTTTTCATATGATCTCATTAATCTCAGTTAAAAAAAATTCATGGATATATTTGGATTGAGATGGGTTTTTTTTTTATTTTATAGAAAACAAAATACTGTTTACTGGGAATAGTGCATAGTTTGAAACAGTGGGTAGGAAGTATTTTTTTTTTTAGTAAAACTAACCCCACCCTCCAGTCAGTGGAATAGTCCAGTGTTGTGGACCCACAAACCAAGAAAGTCTCACTGTTCTTAATTAGAGTAGATTAGATGTGCGTTTGGCCTAATGGTTAGCAGCTTGGAAAATGGAATCTTTTCACAGAAGAGTTCCATTGTCATTTAGAAGTGGTATCAAGTGATTCATAAAATTAGAGTTAAAATAATGAAAATAAAAAAAAAGATTTTAAAAACATTTGATTGTAGGAGTGCTTTGATATTTTTTTTCAGCTTGAAGTATTGGGGGGGGGGAATTATGAACCTTGGGAGAGGGAGATTAACTTTTTGTTGACCAGAATGAAAGTCTATTTACAGTTACGGAAAATTGTATCAGGAGAGTGGATCGAACAGGATTATACCTAGCTGTAAAAATCAGACAAATCAAAAATCAGTACAAAATACTGGTTAAATTAGAAAGCACTCAGAGAGCACATACATTTACCAACAACATCGTCACTAAAAACTGACCAATCAGGTTACAGCTCCCAGACTATTCCATGACAAAAGCTTGTAATAATTAAGTAGAGACATCCCTTTGAACCTAGATTCATTTCAAAACTGGATTATTTCCCTTGGACTGAGTTTGTCTATATATGTTTTATCACATCAGAAAAGTCAAAAGATTGTTCTATTTCTCAATGTTAAGAAAATCTGAAAGATTCCTGGATCCGACCCAAAATTCAATCAATTATTCTTTAGCCATGGCCCAACCTTCTATGAAATGTCATTGAGAACTTTTAGAGATATTGTGGGGACAAACAGAAATATGGACAAACAGGGGCGAATACATAACCTCTGTTCAACTTTATTGGTAGCAAAATGACAATAACCACAAAATTTGGAATATTTCGGCCTTAGTTGTTATAAAATTTGGTTTCTAGTAATTCATTTTTGATTGATATTCCTTTCATCTTATTTCTGTGGCTTTTTATCACAACTCACAGATTGTTATTCTACGGTCATTAGTAACTTGTATCCCTCTATCTCAGTAATGATGTTGGCACTGGCAGACTGGCCCATCAGAATAGCACAAAAAGGGCCCTTATTTTGATGATAGAATATTTATTATATTTTTTCCTTGCTTACTGAAGTGTTTCATAATTTCTAACGATTGTTTTATGAAATCTTTTGATTTAATTTCTGTGGTTATTATTCCTTTTCTTGTGAAAAACTTGACAGTTTTCTAGATTGCTTGTTGTCGAGGTGATTTATGCTTTATAAAATACTTGTATTGTTTATTTTATGATTAAGATTTTAATTTGTATAGTCTCTATATTATTCAACATTAATAAGTAAAATATTGCAGAATGTAGCATTTTATTTGCCTACTTTAAACCATTGCTTTTATTTGATACCTTTACTAAATTTCAGGATTAGGTGGGCCCCTTTACGCGTTTTCCAGGTAGAAATTTTAGGGCCAGTCCGCCACTGGATGACAGCATATCAGCATTTGAACAAAAAAAAAAAAAAAAAAAAAAAAAAAATGAATAAATGTCATAGGGATGCGAGTCTGAATCTTGCCATAGGCTTATTCTTTGTTTTCAATCCACTGCCTACTAACAACCGTAGAATGTCGGTCTACGAGTTGCAATAAAAAGCAACAGAAATAAGATGAAAGAAATACTATTCAAAACAATTAATAACAATTGACAATACTTCAATAAGTTCAAATAGAATTGCTTTCTTGTTTGAAATTTAGCACAGTGCTTCTTGAATTGGTGAATGAGATTATTTTGGAGCGGTGAATGAAGGGTAAATGACTTTTCTCAGATATTTATATTTGTTTTATAATCAAAGTAATTTTTTGTGGTAAACAAACACTAAGAAAACATTGTATCTAAGAATCTAATTCTGATTTTTAAGATTGTTGTGTTTACTCTAGTTTAATAAACTAGAAAAATTCTAATAACTTGCAGAAGAACAGTGTAAAGTTGTCGGTGGCTAAATACTGATCTTTGTGAAACTTGTCAAACGTTTGATCAAGAGCCTTATAGTATTTTCGTTGTAGCAACAAGTGAGTTTTTCTGACCCCTAAACCTGTGAATGATTCACCCAAGGGCGAATGACTTACTTTTCTCAGGTACTTATATTTTTCTATCCTCAAAAAAGTAATTTTTTGTGGTAAACCTACACATTAAGAAAACATTGTTTCTAAGAATAGAAGTCTAAGACTAATGGGTTCCTCGCTTTATGGAAACTAAAAAAAAAAATTCTAATGAGTTATATGAATATTTCTTTTTACTGGATACACTTTAATCTTTCTTTTTGTTGTTTTCTAACCTTGTCTTGCGCGATCAAAACAATTTTTAAGTAAGGGATTATTTTTGCCTATGTGTATTCAAGGGAAATAACTTTTTTTTTTGTCTTAAATCTTAAGAGCCCACTGTTGTAGGTGTATCATTTATGTTTTTGCCCCATGATACACAAGGGGGAATGAGACAAAAGGAAATTTTGTTGAGGGTGAATGAAATTTTGTGATAAAGACTTGAGGGTGAATGAAACGGAAATAGTTCAAGAAACACTGGTTTAGCACCATGGAAGATAGGATCACAGCCAACGTAAATTGGAAGATTATTTTGGACAGGGGGGGGGTTCAGAGAAACTTAACTCAAATTATCCATACCCTTGATAATTCTAGTAATAGGGAAAAATTGGAAGAAACGGGATCTCGCAAAACACTACTTGAACATAGAAGCGCAGAGATTTGATTGGAATTTTTAAAATATTAAATAATTATAACAATTATGGTAAAAACTTTTTTAACCTCTCTAATAGAACAAATAATCTAATCGTACGTCCCAATAAATCTGCGGATTTCTTTAGCGAGGGAGTTGTGCACAAGATTGGAATAGCCTGAATACGTTGAAGAATAAAAGTAGTATTGACAGCTTTAAAAATAGAAAGTGGCATAAAAAATAAAATGGTCAGTATTTGGAACTCTTAGAGGAAATCCTTAAAAGAATTTAAGTTATTATGTATAAAGTATGGCATGGCGATGCTGGGCTGGTAAAAGAATTTTTTTTTGTGTTTTCCATTATTGATAACGATGTGTAATTTTTTCATGCTCTGTGATTGTTTTTTTGACAAGATCTTTTATAATGAGATGACCATAGACATCATATATAAATAAATAAATAACCTTTCAGCTAAATCTTTTGCATTTAAGCCATCCACCTCATCAAAGCTTTTTTTCTTTTTGAGGTGTTTTCTGTTCGGTACGTCACCATCTTCTGCATCATCATCATCTTCATCTTCATGGTCTGACAATCTGGCATATGGGGTCGGGGGCTCATCAACCTTCATGTGGCCATAGTCCTTGTCGGGTGGGTGATGTGTAGCCAGGATGTTCATTTCATCCCATTTCATTTCTTTACGTCTGGAAAAAACAAAAATTGATGGTTTTAATTATAGCAAGAAAATTTGATTAAACAAAAAAAAAAAAAACAAAAAAAACAAAAAACGGTCTGGTTAGTCACCCAATAGAAACCATCATGTGACCAAGATCTTTTAGCAGCTTACCATGTTGGGAGGTGATGTGTGCATGTTGGAATAGTATGCGTTCGGAGGCATGTGGGAATAGTATGTGTTCGGCACCAAACCAACCTGTTGGGTGGTGATCACTAAAAAGTCTGGGGGAAAAAAAAAAAAAAAAAAAAAAAAAAAAAAAAAAGAAATTCCCTCTAGACATTATGTCTAGAAAAAAGTAAATATTTAAATTTTCAGCCCATGAGCACCATGGTGCAGCCTGTACATGTGACACATACAGAGGTTTCTTCAGTTTTTAAGTGGTTCTGTCTATGTTGACTGGTGGCCATTTTCGGTTGGTGGCTGACAGTTTCTTAAATAATGAAAGTAATAATTTTTAGAAGTAGCTTCTCAAGTCAGCCATTTGTAATGGATGCGGATTTTGTTGCTGGTGAAATAATATAAAAGTGAAAATTTAATTCTATTTTCATCCAAAATACAAAGTCTGTCTAGAAAGTATCCAGAGATTTTGAATATCATGAGAACCGGTTGTGTGGTCTTGATGTAACTTGGAAACCAACCAGAGGGGACTTTACTGCCAATGCATGAAGAGACACTCCTGTGGGGTTACTCAGTCGGTAGTGAGAAGCCATTGAGTGAGCTTGTGCAATGTGTGACTGTTGCATTCACAATGATCAAGATTGCAATCCTTCACATCTTGCGCAGAGTTTTTTGGCAAAACGCCCCCCCCCCATCTGTGACTTCTGGCTGTTGAAAGGGATATTTCAGACTGTGGATGAGATTAAGGAGTATGTATCGAGGCAGCTGATGGCAATCCAAAAAGAGGACTCAGCAGACTGCTTTGAAAAGTAGAAAAGGAATGACATGTGGTTGCTAATACATGATTTTAGGTAATTTTTCTGTAATATGTAAAAACAATACTATAGTCATATTCTATGCAATATACTTCGGTATTGTATAAATATTTATGAAAAATCAATCCAAAAATGTGATCGGTATGTGGTTTTAAAAGTTACCAAACTTATTTTCTTAAAACCATGTTTTGGTTAGTTCGCCTGTCCTACAGTAGATGCCTCATTTGTAATATATAAGTATGATGCATTTTGAAATTAGGTGCCTATAGTCTAAGTAACAGGCTCTGTCAAGACAGGTTAAATCACAGAAGCATTGTGGGTTAAATTTCATCCCACCTTTGAAGTATTCCCATCTTCGAGGTGGGTAGCTTTTAATACCACCTTTTTTTTAATTTTCATATATTTAGGAGCACAGGGGTTTATATTCTGTCCCACCATTTTCTTTAGTACCCAGGCTCAAGGTTGCCATTTGGTACTTTTCAAGCCCAAAAAGTGGATAAATTTGGTGCTGGTAACAAAGCTATCTGGTTCTGAAAATAAAGATTTGGTACTGAAGGAAAATTTACAAAAGATAACAATCCCTTACACAGAAATGAGATAAAACAACATGAATATACATGAACGATAGATAAAAAAAATATGTATTTTAATCCATTTTTCCTGCAAGCTTAGTCTGATGATGGATTTTAAGTTATTTGATTATTTTGGTACTAAAGCTACTTAATTTGGTCCCAAGACCATACAAATTTGGTCTGATGATGGATTTGAAGTTATTTGATTATTTTGGTACTGAAGCTACTTAATTTGGTCCCAAGACCATACAAATTTGGTCTGATGATGGATTTCAAGTTATTTGATGCTTTTAATACCGAAGCTACTTAATTTGGTCCCAGGATCATACACATTTGATCTTGTACGACAAAAGACATCTGGCCACCCCACAGGCTGATCAACAGATGGCGGAGTAGTTCAAAGTGGAAGAAAAAGAAATGTGCCTCAAAAGAGTTAAAAAAGAAAACGGTTACTACTAGACAAGCCTGTTTCTTATTTTACCTGCCAGCCGATCTCAAATGATTAACGTTTGTGCATAGCAACAGACTAAAAAGTAAATTCCACCAAGAAAGTCTACTGCTGCTGTTTTAGACAGGCAGACATTATTTGAATCTCAGGCTGCAAATTCCCCACTGTGTCAAAAATCTCAATTGTCACTCCCGCCACTCTCCAGAGATATGAGATACAATATGGAGACAGACTCACGTGAATACATATACCGTATTTGTGTATAAAGCAAGAAATTTAATATTAAAAAAAAAAA
>VCCN01003440.1:3543181-3560128 GCA_006491835.1 Architeuthis dux | reverse complement strand
AATGTTGAATACATATTTTTAATGTAAATTGTATACGGAGATTCCCATAGAGGTAATTTTATTTAATGAATAAAAACAAACAAGGTTTTGGCTATTTTTTTAAAAAGTAAACAAACCCTTTTCTATGAAGAACACATCGGGGAAACAATTTTCAGAAGATAGACAACAGACAACAAATAATTGACTATAAAAGCGAATAGAGAGAAGATCCACTCTAGTTTTTGTTTTTAAATACACACGCATTTATATATTGAGCGTAATCTTTGGTTTTACGGGTCCAAAATAAGAGCTTTAAAAAAAAAAAAATGGCTAGATCTTCCAACGACTAGCTTTTAAAATGGCTAGATCTCATTTCCAGATAACTGTATTAGCTAAAAATGTTATATACGCACCAAAAACTCATACAAAGACTCCAAAAAGTATAATTATACAACGTAGTGATCAGATATTAACACAATAATGAAAATAAAAGCCATTATTTTGTTTTTTTACCTTTATTTAAAAAAAAAAAAAAATAAATAAAAAACTTCTGTTTTTAAAAATCTAGCCAATTCTAGCCATGTTTAAAGCCAGTTCGTATTTTGGACCCGTCAAAGCAAAGATTACCACATAAGACAGGACGGTGTGGGGTTACCACCACCCAAACAAATGGTAGGATTTCTAAAGAAAGGATGGCCAGGAAGAAATAACAATGACCTCAAGAGGATGGGGAAGGTATTGAGCATAATGTAAGATATAAACTCACCCGGAATTTTCCGGTTTGTCGAAACTTGAAGAGTTTTTCAAAATCCCTTTCTTGGGTCTCTTCTCATCGGTAGCCATGTTTGACACTGACTTAAGGGAATGTCGCGCCTGCGCTACTTTTAAAATATTAGGAAGTGAATGGAATATCGGGACAGGAATCGTTTAAAAATGACCGAAATTTAGATCTGGAAATTAATAATAATTAATGAATCAAAATATTTTAAAATATTTTTTCAAATCAATTAAAGATATTTCGATAGTTTTGTTACGATTGTTGTCCATTTTTGTCGATGTAAACATTGCTGCAGAGCAGAATGGTGGCGTTGATAAACAGTGTTGTCAATTTAGATGTTTTTAAAATAATCTAAATCTAGATGTTTTTGGTTGCGTCTAGATCTCAGAAATGGCTATTTAGATGATTTATAATGAAACAAATAATGTTTATTTAATGTATAGTAATCAAATAAGTAATGTTTTGAATAAAATAAATGTTGAAGATTAAAGTCACATTTACTTTATTAATAATATGTAATATATTTCCTAGATATACAGGTTGTCACAGAAGTAACTCCCAATTTGTCCCAAAATTAATGCCAGTTCTAATAAAGAAGTAATGTTTATTTAATTTATAGTAATAAAATGAGTAATATTTTGAATAAAATTGAAAATTAAAATTAAAGTCACATTTACTTCATTAATAATATGTAATATATTTCCTACAGGGTGTCATAGAAGTAACTCCCGGCTTATCCCAAAATTAATGCCAGTGCTAAGGAAACAACTATTAAAAGCAACTATTAAATAGTTGCTTCCCTTAGCTAGAAATGGCGTTAATCTTGGGCCAAATTGGTCGTTACTTAAGGGACTGTCTATCTGGAGAATCTAGATGTTTCTAGATGTTTTTTTACTTAATTTTAGATGTAGACTTCAAACTAATTTTGGCAACACTGTTGATAAGAAGGTACAACAATGGCGGTTCTCCAAGGCGTAAAAGTTGAGGGAAGACGATAAATGACAGAAAATAATTATTCAAGGTGGGATTTTCAAGCTTTTATTTTGATTGATAAATCTAGATTAAGGTTTGAACTATTGTTTAAATCAATTGTTTAGCCTAAACTTTTAGACTTTTCCTTCCATTCTTTCAATAATTCCCGTCGTATTAAAACGACAACTGTATTGTTGTTGTTTTGTTTTTTCAAGTGGAAAAACAAAAAAAGCAAAAATGGACAGTTACATTTTTTTCGAAAACGATTATAGATTTTTGTCGCTTTTTTTGCATTTTATTTTAATACAAAATAGAAATCTTTCACTTCTTTATTCAAGATTTTTCGCTGCAATCAGTTTTTTTAATGATAAAGAAATGTTGGCGATTGTTACCTTTTCCGCGTTAAATTCAGCACTCATTTTCAACGTTCTTTTTCGCAGCACTTGCCTCGTTTGAATTTAACAACAAAGTATATAAGTTAAAGTTAGTGTTTTTAGGGTTAGTTACTTGATTTCAAACTATAACCCTTTTCGACTGACACCAGGAGTCTCTAAGAACCACATGATATTGAACGTTGAATTTAACGCGGAAAAGGTAACAATCGCCGAAATGTAAATATTTTTAGTGTCTGAGAGAGATTTTCATAAAAATTGATTGACTCTAAAAAAAATATTTCCATAAATTTTTCTTACAAAATATCGTTTTCATAAAAGACTAAGTACCGGAAATGTTATTGAAATCCGCCCCTTAGTTAAATTTTGGTAGAATTTAAACATCTGGGTGTGTTTTTCGCCTAAAACTTTTCTAATAACGCAAATTATTACGTTTCACCGTTTTGCTTAGTGTAAACAACTTTTCAAACACAAATATCTCCGGGTTTACATTGTTTACACAAATAATTTTTATAACAGGATTTTCTACAATTTCTTTTCTTACTAATGATACAAAGATTATTATAATAAAATTAATATGTTACAAGTTTTGGGTGTTTTTATTGACACATGTCACTTTGCTGTCAAAAGTCCCTGGAGACACCTATAATAAAGCAATTAATATTTAGTTTTAGTGGGGCATGCAGTTCGACATTATGACAATTGTTCATTTTGTGATGAAAGCACCAAATTTGGCAGATGTGTTAATAGATATATTGGGAACAAAACTGGATATTGGGCCATCACAAACTCGCTCTTTGGTGGCCGTGGCAGCCATTTTCCAAAATGGCCACCAGCAGTTGGTTAAACATTCCTATCCCATTGGAACCACATGCAATAACGGGCATAATCTAGATCCTAGTAACCCTGAAAGCCGAATAAAGTACTCGCTCACAAGTTTAAGGATTAGATTTGATCTTCTGCCAGCTCTCATAGCTCAAGTGGTAGAGCAGCTGGTACAGAAAACCAGGTTTCTTGAGGCAAAAGGGATGCATGTTCGAGTCTTGCGTGCAGTACATGTTGCTTGCACTAGATGTGCCCACCAAGTCACAGCGGCTGCTTTATATATCCTGCAGTATCGGGTCTATAATAGCCATGACACAGATACAGAAGATGATCATTTTGGGTTTGATGATTGGCTCTCAAAGAGGGAAGAGAGCTGCCCTCAATTGCAGTACCCGGGAAACTGTCATGGCATTGGAGCTGTGTTTACTGGTCTAATATGCGATCCCTGCAGCAGTCCTCTTTCAGCATGTACCTCGATGCTCTGATAGAGCTTGTCCCCTGGTTCTTTGCTCTGGACTTTGCCAACTATGCCCGCTGGATTCTATCTCCATCTACCAACAAGACACCCAGATGTTGCCAGAGAATTTAATGCTGGCAATTTCACTATTCAGAAGCACATGAACAGAATAATGCTTGTATCAAGAGTGATGGAGGGGTTGTAGGTCTTACAGATAACCCTACTGCGATGGATGGTAAATAGCTCTGAGGTTACAGCACTGATTGAGGACTTTAAAGATGCTCACCAGCTCATAGGAAGATGAGATGAGGTGCTCCATTATGACCAGAAAGCATTTTGGAAAGATATCTGCTCACTCATCAATGTAATGGAAGAACTGGGCAACCCAATCGAAGAGGAGAGCAATGACCTGCTTGTCCTTGACACAAAGAGATTGCCGATCCATTGGCAGTGGAGACTGTTAAGAAGGCACAGAAGATTGGCCATCAATAATTCCAAGCATTCACAAAGGAATGTCTTATGGAGAGAAAAACCGTAACCAATTGAAATGGTTTGTTTGGTCAACAACACGGCAAGTAAGGAGAAGCAGCAACTGACATCAATGGAAAATGATGTCGAGCTGTTCTTACGACTCTACATTAGCTGTCAAACGAGAGATGGAAACCTGGAGGACTTCTTTCAGCATGAGAACATGTCCAGCAGCCCTCTCTGATGGAGGAAGATTACGACTTAAGACCAAGAGTGACTTTCTGACATGCTCGGAGGACTTGTCTCCAGCTTGATGCTACCTGTGTAGTTTTTGATGGAGCTGCCATCATTCAAATAATGAATCCAGCAGGTGCCAAGCCATTTGATGAATATGACCAGCAGGTATTCATCTTGTACTTCTCTTCACAGCAGTGTGTCACATGTAGACCTTGTTTGGAATATTTACAAGGATGACTCCCTGAAAGGCACAGCAAGAGCCAAGCATGGAAATGGTGTTCATTTTCAACCCTTGAAACTATCTTTAAAAATGATTTTAAACAAATCCATGTTTAAAAAATGTTTTAGTTGAAAAATATGGTTTAAAATTTAAGCCATATTTTTCAACTAAAACATTTTTTAAACATGGATTTGTTTAAAATCATTTAATAAGATAAATAAAAAAATAATTATTTTTTACGAAAACAAAAAATTTTCAAAAAAAATCTATTTTAAAAAACCAATCTTCTTTTAACATCATGAGGAATTAGTATTTATTTAAGTTAAATAAATACTAATTTCTCATGATGTTAAAAGAAGATTGGTTTTTTAAAATAGATTTTTTTTGAAAATCTTTTGTTTTCGTAAAAAATAATTATTTTTTTTATTTATCTTATTTATTATAATTCACCAAAAGTCTGTCTGTCTGTATGTGACAGCCTACCACAAAAATCACACTACATAACCCCATGAAATTTTCTGTGTACCAATGTGACCCTGGGAATGGTTTTTAGCAAATTAGTTTTTGAAAATCACTCCCACAAAATATGTTTTTATGATGAGGGTTCGATTTACAATATAAATTCATGCTAAAATGGACAGATCTTTGTGCCTGCTTTTTCAGCTGAATCCACTGGGGACTTTGTATTGTTCATAGAGAGGCGGGGAGAGTAAGAGGAAAATATCAGCTGCTGAATAGAAATGCTTTATCTCACTAACAGTTGTTACTTTGGCATCATTCATAGAGAGGGGCTGAGAGTAAGAGGAAGAATGACTTTATTTTCTGTTGTGTGGTGTGTATGTACATTTAACATTTTTCTGAAATCGTAAATAAACCCTCACAAGTATCACATGTATTAGAAACAAATTCAATTAAACATTCTGATTTCCATCTAAAGGTATACCTTCATTATTGAGGTTAATTTATTCCAAAATTTTCGGTACTGCTCAAAATCGCACTGTTAGTAGTATTGCTTTATTTTTGCATCTCCTATTTCACTGACAGATGTCCCAAATTACCTAACCCTACCCCACCCGGGTACAATAGGAATGTCACCAATGTTAGAGTACGAGATGTGAAAATACTACTAGCTCTGTAGGAGTGACCACACTTCATTTTTGTACCAAACCCACATTGTAGACATGAAATTTTTCTTATTTCAAAACAACTCAGTTCCTATAGTTTTCTAAAGTTCTGAGCTGAAATATCGTATATCATTCTGCTTGTTTGTATGTATGACCAGGACACTTTCTGATTATCATTCACTGCTATCCACAACAGACCGGTTTGAACACTGTTGCTGGGTTTAGGTTATTGATATGTTCTGACATTTATAAGTATCTATGTATGCAGACTTTACCAAGCCCTAAATGTTCATAGTAGAAACTTGAAATTTTGCACACACACTCCCCTCAATGAGTAGGGAAAATGTTTTTTCGTTTTTTAACCCCCCCCCCCGAAAATAGGTTTTTAGTGGGGGTGTTCAATTTACAATGTAAGTTTATGCCAAATTGAATCCTTAGTTTGTGTCCAGCAGCATTCCTATTCTTGTTTGAACATTTTTACTTTTTAGTGATCACTGCCCACCACGACTGCTAAATTTACAAGGTAAAAAGAAGCATATGTAGGCAGCAGTGATTCATAATTTCCCTTGGAATGCTGGTTATTATTAATTTTTTTCTCTGGTGTCTTTTTACACCAATAAAGCTTGTTGATTTATTTGTTTAACATATTCTTCGTGTTATTACTCCTTTCCCCTTTTGATGATTCACCACTCACAAAGTGGGTAAAGAAGACAAGGAGTCAATTGCAGTCCACAGAAACTGAAGCATAGTATCTTACAGTAAAATTTAAATTCTCCTCATATCTTTCATCCTTTCTCTTTTCCCTCACCACTCACTCCTGCAATGTAATGGGCTAGGTTAAGAATGGAAGAGGGTGCTTATGCATGCATGTGAGCTAAGGGGACTCAACTCGACTTTCACTATAACTGTCATTCATTCATTATTCCATTATCGCACATCTGAAACCTAAAAATTAAATTATAGTAGTAGTAGACCACAGAAATATAGACAGCAAATTGCCTTTGTATATTTCCATAGTTATGTTTCATTAGTAATAAATTACTTTAACAAAAGTATATCCTGTAAACCCTCTTATCACCGGATTTCGGAAATACCGGACACTATCTGTTCATTGCAAATATTGAAAAATTGAAATTGCCAGTCTTGTCCATTAGTGCGCGAAGTGACTGGTAGGCAGTAGATACAGCATTGCTTCACACATGGTTGCTAGATATGTCCAAATTTGGACATTGTGTCCGTTTTTAGCCATGCATGTCTGATTAAAATTTAAATCAATAGGACATCCAAAATAAGGCCAGACATAACTTCAGATTTATATTTCTGAAACCAAAAGCTCTATATACAGGGTGTTCCTAAAGTCTGGACACATAGGCAAAATGCATATTTTCAATAAAATAATTTGAACACCATTTTATTTAATTGAAATATTAATAAATAACATCTTCAATGTGTTTTCCACCATTTGTGATGCAAAGTTCAATGCGCTTTGTGAGATTCACATGAACCCGATGCATTAACTCCACATTTCCGTCAATATAGTTAGTTATAAATAGTGATATTTCCTCTGTCCAGAATTTAGGGACACCCTGTACAAACCATCCTTCAGAAAACTATAATTTAGGTTCATTAATTATATTTATTTAACAATTTTTGTTTTGTAGTAGAAAGATAGAAAGATCGATACATTCGAATTATAATATAAACTATAATCTTCTTATTGCAGAAGCACATTAGGACCAAAATACAAGAATTTTCCTATTGATTAAGTTGCAGAAACAAATAATTGGTGCAATTAATTTTCATTTCAGTTTTTCAATTTCTAACATATATTATATTGTTTATTTGTTTGAAAAAAGGGGGATGATGTTGTGAACGAAAGTTCTATATTTCTGTCTGTTTTTGTTGACTCTCGCTCCAGTAGGCAGTATTTGCTAATTCTCTCACCTCATGACCCCTGGATTTATTGTGCGTTCTTACGTTATCACTTCCAAACAAAGAGGTAGTACTGGTAATACCAAGAAACGTGTGGTGTTATAAGTAGTGATGTACCAGAATATCAATCTGGTCGGATATCCGGCATCGGATTCACAAAAAATTATCACTGCCGCCATCTGATATCCGACCGGATTGATATTCCGTTACATCACTACTTGTAAGTAAATAGAATTAGTCTTTTTTTCCCTTTATTTATAATTATTTGTATTCTCTTACAACGTTAATTATATCTATGTACTGTGTCATGTATTCATTTGGGCTATTTTTATGGTTTTTTTTTTCATTTTTCTATGCATATTCGATAATACCGGCCAATCAGCATTAATGGACACCTGCTCCCCCATATTAGTCTGTTAATAAGAGAGTTTACAGTACTTTGATTGCAGAAATATGCAAGAGTAATGATGATACCTTAGTTGTCAATACCCGTGGAATTTCCACAGGTCCAACTAGCTTTCATTATTCAAATGGTTCTTCGGACAATTGAACTCTTTCTTGTTATTTGTGTTTTAAACACAACGTTTTTGCCAATCCATTCTTCGACCTTCTTCAGGTGTAAAATTCGAGTGTGATAAGTTAAACAGAAATTATGTTTATAATGCATGGCCCTGTGTTTCTGTGTCTTTGTCTTGTCGGGTTTAGATTTGTTGAGAAGTGGAAGCCACATCGGGTTGAAATCCGCACTTGTCTGGCTAATGCATTTAGTCGACATTTTGATGTGAGCTGCCTCTTGGATTTTTCTCTGCTTCCAACAATATTCTCTAGATAGATAAATCTGCTATGGCCGAGCACATCTGGAGAGAGAACGGCGAGCATCTTCCTCTTTGGGAGGAAGTCCAGATTATTGACAGAACGATGTTGAGAGGCAGCTCATATCAAAATGTTGACTAAATGCATTAGCCAGACAAGTACGGATTTCAACCCGATGTGGCTTCCACTTCTCAACAAATCTAAACCCGACAAGACAAAGACACAGAAACACACGGGCCATGCGCTATAAGGGCTACCCACTTTAAACATAATTTCTGTTTAACCCATCACACACGGATATTACACCTGAAGAATGGATCGGCCGAAACGTTGTGTTTACAACACAAATAACAAGGAGTTCAATCGTCTGAAGAACCATTTGAATATTAATGACCCTTCTCTAAACTATAGAAAATAGTTTTCATTATTCTGTTGCAATTTGACTTTTCCTAATTTTGGTGTGGACTTCCTCTCTTTGAAACCAGCAAAACAATCCTGACATCTTTAGACATTAGTAGGTTCAAGTTCTAAATTGAAACCAAATCTTTTCTGTGTCCTTATTAAATGTTATTTCTTAAGACAAACACTACTTAGTGACAATACAATATCTTACCCCTTTTGTATAAGATTTCAGGAGGATTGATTTAGTAGGAGTAGAGATTTTAGTATGAAATACATTTGAACATACAATGACTCAATAATTACACAAGGAAGGAATAAGTTCATGAAGCTTATTGGAGTGGCTATCCTAGTTCACAATGAATTGAACTAGAGCAGAAGTTTGAGATGAAGGTGAAAACTCTTTTCTATCACCGTAATTCACCCTTGCCGCTTGTAGATTCTCTTTAGGACTTTGTGTTGTGATTCTGAGGAGAAGCAAACCATGCACTGCTCTGAAGCTTGGTTTGCGAGAGACTCGGGGCTCTTAATATGGGCAAAGAAATGTGTGTGTGTGTGTGTGTTAAACACATGTTTTTCATTAACCCTGGTGTCATAAGATCAAGTTATTCTGACCCCAGCTTTGGCACATTCAAATCTGGGGTCGCATTTTTGTGAGATTTGGATATCCACAAATCTAGCAGGGGTGTCCCTGGAGACCTTGGACCTACTTAAATTCTCATTTAGCTGGAGAGCGGGCTGGGTGAAACGACTCTGTCTGTCTCTTGAGGGCATTGCTCCCGATTCTTTGTGAATTTATTTTTCTCACATTATCTCTTTACCAGTGGCAGCTACATTGACATGTAGCTATGTGTCATAGGGGGTGTGTTGGACTGAAAAATGTTGAGAAACACTGTTCTATAGTCTTTTAAATAGGATTTCTTAGGATGATTGAACTCCTTGTTGTTTGTGTTAACATGTTTCGGTGGATCCAGTCTTCAGCCTTCCTCGGGTGTTATATCTGAATGTGTTGGGTAAACAGAAGTTTTAATTTAGAAGGAGGTGACCCTTATAACGTAGGATTCAGGTGTTTCTTTATCCTTGCCGGGTTTGGGTTTGTTGAGTAGTGGAAGCCACATCGGATTGAACTCCGCATTTTTCTGTCTAATGCATTCAGTCGACATGTTGATATATGCTGCCTCTTTGATTTTTCTCTGCTTCCATCAGTGTTCTCTGTCAATAATCTGGACTTCCACTGGGAGGAAGTACAGATTAATAGTTTGTCTGGTTATGTATGTATCGTGTGTATAGTCCGCACCAATGGAGCTAGGGGTTGCAGGTGTGACAATCAAATAAAAACATTTCCTTTTAGTATTTTTGTTTTCCCCCAGAAAATACTTACATCGCAGAAAGTTGTTTCGTTTTTTCTCACAAAGTTGTTTCATTTTCCCCCCAGAAAATACTTTCATTTTCTGCAAAAAGCCCCGAACATTGTTTCACTTTGTTCAGGAAGTTTTTCTCTTCTCGTCATTTGTGAACGGAAGAGATAGAAAGAAGCTTCATCAATTCAAGCCTCTGTTACTCATCATTGGATACTTTTTACTTGCATGCCGATTGAACACATCCTCTTCTGGTCCTGTTTCTCACCTTGTATCCAGATATGTTTTTAATGTGAAATTTACATTCATTTTTCTTTTTTGACGTATTTTTCTCACTATTATGAATATATCCCTCATTTAATTACAGGAAACTAGTAGTGTTTTTTCTTTCTTTCTTGTAACTCTTGGTATTAAATAGACTAGGTTTAGTTGCCACACTAAACACTCGATTGAAAAATAATTATGTTTTCTGTAAGTAATTTTAAAGTTTATCAGTCTCTTATAATTTGTGTACGTGTGTGCAGTCTTTGAACCTTTTGAGGAAAAAAGCCTATTTGTTTTGTAATTCTTTTTTTTTTTAAATTTAAAATATAAAGAATATTTTAAATGGAATACAAAAAGGTGTTTTTAGATATTTAATTTGTGTAGATTCTAGATATTTCTATAAATACGGATTAACACCTGGATATCCACTTTTTGTATCTATTTACTTTTTTAAAAATGGATTTAGTTTTTGATTTGTTTAGTTATTATAATTATTTACTTTTTTCTATTTATTTATTTTATTTATTTTTTCGATTTCTTTTAATTCTTTCTTTTAGTCTTATTTATTTATTTTTTTAATTTATTTACTTTTTTATTTATTTACTTTTTAAAATTTATTTTTATTTATTTGTTTAGTTTTATTTATTAAGTTGGAAAGAAAGTTCTGTCACTTTTTGTCAAGATGAAAAAACTAATTTTTATCTAATGATAAATATTATATTAAATCAATGTAATATCTTCCTTCATTTTCAATGACATAATCCCATCTAGTAAGTAAACTATTCATGCCTCGAGCATAATATATTTTGGGTTTTGAGGCAAAAAACACCTATTTCTATTTGTAACCTATTCATAATTTTTTTAACTGTTTTCCATCCATATCCAGGCTTTTTTGAAATTACGTATCCAACATTGGTTAAAATTGCGTTTGAGGGCAAATCAGCTTGTGTTGTCTAGAAGTCTATTTAAAAGTTTTTTAAATTTGTCGGCGATTATAATACAGTTATGTTAGAAAATTGGAAATGTCATTTAAGTCATTAATTGTTTGTATTTCTTTATCCTCACTTAAACAATGACTCATTTAGAGATGGGAAAAATTTCCCCCTCACTACTTTCATTTTACGAGAAGTTTCAAACTATTTATGCAAAACATCATTGGAATTTCCATTTTGTTATACATTATCTTATCACCCCTCAAATAGTAATTCGATCTTGCCTCCATGCCCCTCTTCAACAAAATGATTAGTTTGAAATGGGTGCATCTTGCAACATGTGGCCTTGTGTTATCATGCTAGAGTAAAACACCTTTCTGATTGACCAGTGAAGCTTGCTTTTTTAACAATGTCTGGTGCAATGCTTCCTCTTGACAAACACTATCTCTCAGCATGGACCGTCTTATTACGATTTACCACTTGACAACACACTTCGTATTGCCCCCAAACACAAAGCATTACATTGTTGCCCTTTTATATGAAGAAATTCTCCAAGATCTCCTGCCGTTAACAAGGAAAAATTGGAAAATCTAGAATGGATCTCCTCTTCAGATATTCTTTTGTCTCTCACTCAGTGCAAACAGTTGCTGTTTAAAAAAATTATTATTTTAGGGCATCTCCAATTATAAACAATATTTGTGTGTTAATTTTAAAAACAAAATAAAATACAAAAAAAATCACTATTAAATGTACATAAATATAAACAATATATAGATCAGATTTTACAGAGTCAAATGCTTTCTCATAATCTACAAAGGTCAAACAGAGTGGTTTGTTGTATTTTAAGGATGTTTCGATTAGTTGGTTTATTGCATGTAGGTGATTTATTGTTGAGTAGCCGCTTCTGAAGCCTTCCTGCTCGCGTGGTTGATTTTTGTCTACCTTGCCTAAAGCGTAAAGTATACAACAGTTGCATACTACCAGCCATGATTTACAGATGCGAAACACAGAGAGCCATGGAAAGAGCAATGCTAGGAATAATTCTGAGAATGTTACGAATACAACAGGAACCCTAAAAAGGCTGGAGAGTACAGCAAACTACTCAAGTAGATCTAAAGCTTTTATTATATGCATTTTTACCTCAGAGGTCAAATAAAAAAGTTGACCTCGAATTTGACCGTTTATAGTTCATTGAACATGTCAACCAATTTCTTTCTAAATTTGACAAATAATTGGTCTGGCCTTTGGCATGATATGTACAACATTTCATAGTGGAGAACAAATGGGAAGTTGTTCTACAAAGATTTTAATGAACTGAATTAAATTTATATGTGGCGAATGAATTTGCTCAACATTGTGTGTGTGTGTGTGTGTGACAGCTGTCATTTCAACAGGAAGAAGTATGTGTGTGTTTTTTGTAGTAGCCACTTGGAGAAACGGGTGTCGGCTGCTTCTATTAACCACTTACCAAGTGGCTACAAAATCCGTGAGGGTCAAGGTATTTTTGCCCTAAAATTTGTTGATTTGACATGGAATGACGCAAATGTTGTTCTATTTCTGTGTTCAGCATTTTTATCAGCTGTTATTAATGTTATCTCAAATTATTTTCATTAAGAGAATTGTAATTTGACAATGTGGAAATGAAAGATTGAGAAACGAGTCTTACATCTCAAATATATTTATTATCATTACGATAAGACTTTATGCATTTCGCCGTGCAACTGTCATCATCAGAAGAGGATTGAACAGTGCAGCCCTCCCATCTCGGGAGTGAAACAGGTGAATGAAGTAAAAAGATGTTTGCTGGTCTTGTTCTGGTGAAAAAGGGAGGAGTGTGAGTGACCTAGATACCGGCCAAAGGCACAAGGCACGGTGGGGTGGGGGGTGCTTAGATAAGGTTTCTATATCAGCTTTTAAGTAGGCTGGTGGCAGGGTTGTTGGCAGGGTTGTTGTATGATTTAGGTGTTTTTGTGTTTCTGGTTATTGTGTGTGTGTGTGTGTGTGTGTGTTATGGTTGAGACGCATATATGTACACACATAGATTTAAGCTTAACCCTTTATAGGGCAGCCCTAAAAAAATTTTAGATATCAAAACAACCTTTTTGTATGTTAAACTAGACCTAGTTGCAAGTATTCTGAATTTCTTTTGTTTATGAGGGCAAAACCCCCTCTGATGAAGTTATATATGGTGACTCACCCAAAAAGTGACCAAAAATATAAAAGAAAGTTAAATAAAACATAGAATTAAAGAATAACATTCAATAAAATAAATAGATACAAAAAATTGATATTGACAAAACAGACCTAATTACA
This sequence comes from Architeuthis dux, assembly GCA_006491835.1. Lineage (NCBI taxonomy): Eukaryota > Metazoa > Mollusca > Cephalopoda > Oegopsida > Architeuthidae > Architeuthis > Architeuthis dux. The sequence goes on along the minus strand of VCCN01003440.1, from coordinate 3,546,665 downwards.
AGATATTTTCAGTTGCTAAAGGGTCAGGCTAAGGCACTCTTCAGCTGGTGGAGTGGGGGTGCTTAGATAAGGTTGGACTAATGTGTTTCTATATCAGCTTTTAAGTGGTGTGTGATATGCCACAAAACAGTTTCTGTCTTTGTTCAAGCAGAAGTGTACTTTGCAAAGCTTGCAGACCACATTGGTGCGGATTATGTTGTCTTTGTGGCTACAATATTTGTATGTGGCTGACAGGTCCTCAGGTGATCTTATTTAGTCACTTGCCCCATAAAGGGTTAAGAGAATTCTATAAAGACTATAAATAATGGTAATCAGATGTACAATATCTAGTGAATACAGCTGATGAGTGAAAACTTCCGAACTACCTCAACTGGTCAACTCGACCCTGGAGCATCATTTCATCAGAATGAAGACTTCCAGGCCTTTTGCTTTACTGGTCTTTCTCTTTTGTTTGTTGATGCCGAAAGCAACTTTCCTTGACCAGCGGTCAACTACTATTTCTGGAGCACAACGATGAGTAAGGAGAGGTACAATGGATTCTGCAAATTCTGGATGTGTTCAGTTTATCGGCTGCTAACAAAAAAGATGGTTAAACCTGAAGGAATTAACAACATTTCTAATTCAGGTTTAAGAAGGTTTACTGCTCGACTGGATAAATATGGTTTTACATTATTTAAAGTAAATCTGACTAGTTTTTACTTTCATCTTAATTTCAATAGTTTTTATATATAACTTTAAATGCAGTGCAGTCGGATAATACAGAATAAGCCTTCGGTGAGAATCGAACTCACACCCAGAGGGAGTCTAGTTTACTCCTAGCTGCTTTTACCAATCGGCCACAAAGACTCTCATGGATTAACAGAAGCTAATTATCACTTTTAAACTCACTCTTACATCGACTCTCAGCGCCATATTTTTGTTTGTCTTAAAATCAATCTCATCATCATCATCATCATCATCATCATCGGATGAAGTAATTTTAATTAAATTTGACTAGTTTTTACCTTCATCTTAATTTCAGTTGTTTTTATATACAACTTTAAATTCGATTAAATTTAAGATGAAGGTAAAAACTAGTCAAATTTAATTAAAATAATGTATTACAATTACTTCATCCAATAATAATAATAATAAAGATTGAATATGGTTTGGTTTCTTGTTGGGTGATCTCTTCAAAACTTTAGCAGTTTCATGTAGATAATGAAACACATGGCCCATGCCATAGGTGCAAACCCCTTTATCCATCTAGCCGGGGCTTGGAGGAAGGGCTGAATGATGGGTACTACTGGATTATACTGGTAAGCCCTGTTAATCACTGCTACCCGCAACACTGGTTTAAATACTGTTGCTGGGTTCAGGTTATGAATGTGTTCTGTCATTTATATGTAAATATGTATCTATCTAACTGTTCATTGTAGAAATTTGGCACACACACTCTCCTCAATTAGTAGGGAAACTGTTTTTTTTGTTGAAAATTCCTCCCAAAAATAGGTTTTTAGTGGGGTGTTCAATTTACAATGTAAGTTTATGCCAAATTGAATCCTTAGTTTGTGTCCAGCAGGATTCTTATTCTTGTTTTTTGAAAATTTGGTCTTTTTAGTGATCACTACCCATCACCACTGCTAATTTACAAGTTAAAAAGAAGCATATGTAGGTGGTGGGGATTCATAATTTCCCTTGGAATGCTGGTTGTTTTTTTGTTTTTTTTCGTTTGTCACATTTTCACCTTATTTTCTTCCATCTTCAATGTTAGAATCAATAAACAACTAACATTTCCTAGGGTAATTATGAATCACCGCCACTCATATATGATTTTCTTTACCTTGTAAATTAAGCAGTGGTTATGATAAAATTAAGTTACCTTGATGAAAATACTACCAGTAAGGTTTGAACCATAAATTCATAATAAAAAAAAAACAAAGAAGGAAAACAGGCCTGGTTAGTCACTAAATAGAAACCATCACGTGACCAACGTCTTTAGGAAGCATGTCGTGTTGGGGGTGAATTATAAACAATATTTGTGAGTCAACTTTAAAAACAAAATAAAATTCAACAAATCACTATTAAATGTACATAAATATAAACAATATTTACAGTTTAACACAATATATAGATCAGATTCTACAGAGTCAAATGCTTTCTCAAATCTACAAAGACCAAACAGAGTGGTTGGTTGTATTCTAAGGATGTTTTGATTAGTTGGTTTATTGCATGTAGGTGATCTATTGTTGAGTAGCCGCTTCTGAAGCTTAAAATTGACTTTTAAGAGCACAATTCTACATTGAATTTTTTTCTTTTTCCCGGACACATATTTGGATTTCTTTCTAACAAAAACTTACTTTTAAATTTAAAAGTGGGCAGAAATGCCTAATATTGTATCTTTTAGTTACAATAAATATATCTTGTTATTTCCATGTTACACCTTTGTATTTCAGTCAAGTTTTCAACATTAACGTGTATTTGTTCCTTTGATCCCTTTCACTCAGTCCACACACTCGTGTTATCACCTACAGTCACTTCACTTGACATTGTTGCCTTCCTTACTAGTGGCGATTCTACAGGGGTGCTAGAGGGGGCCATGCCCCCCCTTTTTTGGTTGGTCCCTAGGTGCCCCCCCCCACACACACACACTTTCATATGCTTTAATGTAGGGGTGTAGCTGATGTATGATTGATTATCTAAAAAATAAGACTATGCCATAAAAATATAACTCCCTTTGTTTTTGTTTTGAGAATAACCTCCCTTGTCATCTGACAGCTTGGGGCTGCGAAAGTGAATTAGCGCCCAACTATATGAAAATTGTTTGACTTAGTAGTATTTTATTCAATTTAGTAAAGTATTATACTTATATTTTAAAAAGTTTTGTCCCCCCCCACTTTCTAAGAACTTTAAACGCCACTGTTCCTTACCTACAGTCATTCATACGTTCCTTGATGATACAACTGCTGCTACTACTATCATAGCTAACGGCTAATTTCACCCTAGGGATGATACTACTTGCACTAACAATTACACACAGCCAAATTAATTGTAGGGGACAATTAGTCAGTTCTAAATTGTAGGGGACAATTAGTCAGTTCTAAATTGTAGGGGACAATTAGTCAGTTCTAAATTATGGAGTCAGAGATTAATTATCAATAAATCGTAACCTGACACATTGTCCTGCTACAGTAAACTAACGTCTTTTGGTAAAATGCCTTTTTTAGGGGTGATCAATTAAAAAATTGGAAAAAGTGGTGATCAATGAATAAGTTACTTTACACGTCTTTTGTTGGATCACTAAAAGGTATGAATCTCAAAAAAAACAAACAAGCATGAATGCTGCTGGACACAAACTAAGGGACCAATTTAGCATAAACTCATATTGTAAACTTTACGCATGACACATACACACATATATGTTTGTTTCTTTATTTTTGAGATATACTAAACACATCTCAGTTCATTCACACCACATGGATGATCGAACGACTCTGCTATGTTC
>VCCN01003440.1:3479690-3492569 GCA_006491835.1 Architeuthis dux | reverse complement strand
CCTCACATCCACACTATAAACACATATATATATATATAAATACTACGACTAGTATTGTAACCCATGGAAAGAACAACAAACATAGCGCCGATATTCGGAATAAAGAGTAGATTAAGTAATGTATGATTTGACTACTGCTATCCATGAAGCTTACGTGGCTGAGTGGTCAAAGCTGTAGGCCATAAACCAAGCTATAACGAATCAGTGCGGAACTAATCAGAATTATCTGAACATCATTTTCTATGCAATTATTTTTATTATTATTAGATGAAGTATTGTAACTCATTGAATTAAGCTGAATTAAAATTAAGATGAAAGTAAATAGTAGCCCAAACTAATTTAATGGGTTAAAATATTTCATCTAATAAAAATAAATATCAAAATAATTGCTTTAATAATACTACTAGTTCCAAAAACTAAAAGAACAAAACATGGAGCCAAGTGTAAGGTGGTTTTAAAAGGTAAGATTTGATTTCTGCTGATCATGAAGTGCCTCTGGCAGAGTGGTTAAAACAGCTGGGTGTAAACCAGGCTTCCTTCTATCAAGAGGTACGGGAGTTCGAATCTCACTGGAATCTTACTCTTTCGATCCGCGCTGTTTGTAAATCGAACCACCAACAAAAATTTTAAAAGTAGATAGAAGGTAAAAAGTAGTCAAAATTAATACAATGGGCCCAGTTTAGCATTATACTTACATTGTAAATCGAACCTCCAGCAAAAAACTTTAAAAGTAGATAGAAGGTAAAAAGTAGTTAAAATTAATACAATGGGCCCAGTTTAGCATTATACTTACATTGTAAATCGAACCTCCAGCAAAAAACTTTAAAAGTCCTGGAAAAACTACTCTGCTAAAAACATGCATTTACGATTCCATTTACGATTTACAATGTAAGTATAATGCAGTAAGTATAATTGAACCCCCAACTAAAAACATATTTGGGTGGGGGGATTTTAAAAAAGAAATTAAATTAAAAAATCTTTCTAGACTTAATAAGGAGTAAATGTTGAAATTTTCGGCCTGGGCGAAGAGTATAGAGATCCTGGGATGCCCAGGCGTCAGAATCCCCCTCTCGGTCTCGCTGATGTAGTCTAGAGGAAAGCAGAGAGCGATACGTCTGGCATCAGCTTGGCTGCAGGAGCTGCTGTGGTGTAACGTTATCACCTTCTTGGGGGTTAGCGATAAACGTTCAAAGACAGTTGGTGGGTTTTGTCACTCCTTGTTGTTGGTCTCTGGAAAGAATTGGTCTCGAACGTAACGATGGATCGAGACGGAGACGATTTTTCTTGTAAATGAAAATACTCTATTTATTCGTAATTCTACAGAGATTTTGTCAAACGCAAATATTCTGAGAGAGAGAGAGAGAGAGAGAGAGAGAGAGGGGGGGGGACTAGGCAGGCTTCGGAGGTGACCACTCAATCCGTATCTGTGGGACACTCTGTTGTCTTAGCTCTGTCAGTCTTATTTATAGTGTGGTTGTTTATAGTTTCTAAAGGTTAAATTAATTTCATCTTGTTTATTCTGTATATTTTGGCTATTTTGAATTCACCCGTGCACGTTTATCAAACAGATTTCTAGTTTTAGCTATTTTCTGTCACTAACTGAAGTTCTTTGGCCATCACTCTTTGTCTCCTTTCTCTCCTGAGTTACCCTTTGACTTTATCAAAAGTACCACTGTTTCTCACAAAAGTGTCAAGTCGATTGTTTTAGTTAGTGTCCATCTGTATATTTTGAACTTTCGATATTTTCTTTTCGTTTATCTATCTATTTTCATTTATTTATGCACCCGCCTTCGAAGACTAGATGGACGTCAAACCGTCTTAATGGAGCTCCGCTCACTGGTTTGGAATCAGAGCTGTCCTTCTCCTAGACTGGTTGCCTTCGCTAGAGAGGCTAGAGAGTCCAATCTGCCGAGCTATTTTACCCATAGCGGGGGTGGAATAAGAGATGGATTCATACCTTTCGCATTAATGCGAAATGAACATAAACAGCCCCGACTGGAGTTTGAACTCGGAACGCCGATTCCATTGTCCTCGCTGTTACTACTACGCCAATCGCACTTTAAAAAAACTACCTACCTTTCATGTTTCTTGTGTGCCTAAAAACATTACATTAAATAGTTGTTTGCATATTAAATATAATTAACTTTGTAATCACCAAGAATATGCATGTAAAATGGGGGGGTAACTCGTGTTTTTAAAATGAACGATTATCTCCCCCTTGAAAGAAAATACCCCGGTGGTAAATAAACGCATTTTTCACTAATTTTCTTTACAAGCGGTATAAAAACACGAGTTACCTCCCATTTTACATGCATATTTTTGGAGATTACTAAAACATCAACTTAAATAGATTTACATTGAAGAGTTGCGTCCCTTGCGGTCTACAGAAGATGCCGGACTACAGAAAGACCCATTATTTCTACAAAAAACTTAAAGATTTGCTCCTTTTGTTTCTTTAAATCATACACAGTAGACAATCCGACACCATAGTACTCACACACACACACTTTGTCTAATTCTTTCAGTAACACCACCTTTTCAAGCATAGATGATGTTTTATGCTTTTTAGCACCAGCACCATCTTCTGTACCTCTTGGTCGATACCATGAAGGGCTAAAATACAGCTGAATATATGAAATTAACAGGACTGTGTCATCAAAGCTCTCGGCTGCAGTGTAAACAAATTTCTGCACCTTAGCGCTGCTGTCACCCTGGTGGCAGATTCACAAACTAATGGCGGTAGATTCAAAACGTGCCGGACCATGGGAGTTTCTGGACCACATGATGCCGGATTAAAGATGTTCAACTTGTACTGAGTTATCTTCCCATGTAACATATTTAATGGACACACGCACGTTCCTTTGAAACCATCCAATTGTAAGCATTTCACACTTTTAAACGATCCATTCTTTCAAATCAAACACTTTCCTTACATACACCCCAATGCAGATCTACAATTAAACATTTTACACATTGACATATTTCGGCCTTGTTGGCTGGGGCCTAGAATACGCCGACTGCATCCCCTCCAGAGGGGTAAGAACCCTCACCGCCAAAAACAATTTAAAAAGGGGGTCACCTGTTTTTGCAAGTCGCAAGACTCTATTAAAAAAAACAACCTTTCACCAAAGTCGCAAGAAAAAAAAAACAACCTTTCACCATAGTCGCAAGATTCTATTTCTAAATTTTAAACTGATTTCGGTATTAAATGACCCATCAAGGGTTATTTATGCCGCTAAACAAATCACTCAAACATTGATACATTTAAAAACAACAACAACAACATTTTCAATGGTAAACAATTTTATTTCACAAAGCAGAAATCAATTTAGATACAATCTACATATAACGCCAAATGTATGTCTATTCGCAGAGCAAATAACCTTTATATTTTTAAGCAAGAGTTACTTCAATCAGAAGACTATTTCATTATTACGTTATTTGTAAGAGAAAGATGATTGCACACAATAATATTGGAAATCTGTGACAATTTCTCAATTGAATTAGCTTCACACCTATATTCTAAGAATTTACGTATTTGCAATTGCAAAATTACTTAAATATTTTCGTCATTTTTTGACGGCAAGTGCAAACTAGTCATAAATATAAAATATAAGAAATATGAATCAAACCATTTTACAAGTATTGGATTTGGAATCTTTTGAAAGAATTCCAAATTTTATAGAGTTCCAAGTTTGGTTTCAAATGTAGGACACAATTTTCTGTCTGTGAGACAATCTTTATATTGACACACACGTTGAGCATTGTTGCGAATTGGTCGCAATCTGGGTGGGATTGACACAGATCTTCCCATGGCAGATTTTCGCAGTTGGGCATTATTTCCACTCCACACAAATCGTCAAAATAATAATCGGTGCTGTTGACCAGTGTCCAGACCTTGGCTGAAATTGAAGGAAGCACTATAAATTTCCACTCCACACAAATCGTCAAAATAATAATCGGTGCTGTTGACCAGTGTACAGACCTAGGAAGCTGGAATTTGATATAGGGGTACACCATTTCAAGACGAAGGTCATGGGCTATGTGACCTTTTCTGACTGTGGATCGAAAATGACTTGGAATTTGTTTTAGTATACCCTCTTTTACCCTTTTCGGATTGACCGTTAGAACACAACATGTTGGCCAGTTCATATGATACCATCCACCCCCATTGTTTTATAGGGAGGCGGTCGTAAGTAAATTTTTAGTTCTGTTGCTTATACGATGATTCTTTGTTTAGCCCTCAGAAGGGCTGGTGCATATTATTACAGAAAGGAGAGACTTTGTTGTTTGGCCCTGAAAAGGGCCGGATTTGCATATTTGACCGGTGTAGCATGAACAGACTTTAAGTCCTAAGAAGGACGCAAATGGGACGCGTGGATTGGCCGGTCAGTCGAGAGCTGCTGAGGAGGAAAGGCCTACGCCGCCATGTTTGCTTTTATGACGCGTAAAAACAAATCGGGACACGAGAGTCGTGTATGAAGAAAAACAAACAAGGTAAATTCGGTGGTTACAAATGAAATGTTCATTTAATAACGAAAGAAATAAGTAAGACTCAAAATGGTGAGAAAAGCATGCGGGGTGAAAACGATCGTGGAGAGAGAAAAGTTAGACTTGTTTAGAAGGAGAAGGTAGTTCCGTAGTGCTAAAGAACATGTGAGCCCTAAGGCGGCAAAGTAGAACTGACTGAGTAGTTGTGTCACGAAGCGACTGGAGCTTGTAGATCGTGTTCGTCGGTTGAGGCGAGAGATGTGATTGATCTTCATCACGCAGTTGACAGAACAACGTTTGGCTTCTCAGCGCGTGTGACCAAGTTCATTAGTGGTAAAGAAACGCTAGAGTAAGGGTTCATCCTAGAATGTAGCCGAGCCATCGGTTGAGACAAAAACGAAGTCGAGCTGGAAAAGGAGGAAGTTTTCGGCTGTGATTCTCATACAGAAAATGTGCTGTTTCTATATCAATATATATATTTTTAGAATAATATATATATAGTTGTAATTGTATTATAACAAATACAAATCATATATAAAAAAATTCGATATATGTTGTTTAATATACATTTAATTCGAGTGCTCGACATATGAAAAAGTTAATTTTATAATTAACACTATTATTTGGAGCTAATATTCCATATTGAAACAAATTACAGTAGGAGCTGACAACGTACGTTTCACTGCTCCAGCTTCTCTTCAGGTCAGCAATGGTAATCTTTTTCCTTTCTGTCAGTGGGATCTCTCCCTTCTCCACCTTTGATCTGGTCACTCTTTAGATTTCACAGATGGAATTCCATTTTCCCCTCTTTTTTGCTTTGAGATGGTCCTTGTCTCAGTGGAAAGAAGAGTGGTAGTAACTATTAGCCTATCTGTTCCCACTTTTTCAATTTGGGTTTGTTTATTTTAAATATATTATAGAGGTATTTTATATTCCTATATTTGTATAGTTTTATAAAGGGATTGGTAATAATCTATTGTTTTTTTGTGTATTTTACGGTAGGAGTTTTTTTTATTATATATATTTATATATAATGTGGGGTTAAAATCTATGACTTGGTAACAACAGTACTTTTGCATTTTGTTTTTGTTTGTGTTCCAGTTACAAAGCTAAAAACACAAAACAAAAACAAATGGATCGGCACTTCTGTCTAGGATCAGAGGGTTTGTGTGCATTGCCTAGGACCACAGTATCGCTCCCGGCCCTCTGCCTAAGATCAGAGTGTAGCATCTGTGCGCTCATTGAAATGTTATGCATATTGTGTTTTTATGTGAATTCTAACACTAACGGTTTGGCTTAGAATCGGTGACTGAAAATAAAAGTCATAGGGAAAAAGTCATAACTTTGCTCCCTGGATAGGAAAAAGGTCATAATGTACGGTAATATGCGGTAAGAAGAAGATGTCATAGGAAAAAAGTCATAACTTTGCTCTCTGGATAGGAAAAAAGTCAATTAAAAATATTTAATAATTATTTTTTTACTATGACCTTTTCCTACAATAAAAAATTCTGACGTTTTCTTGGTGAAATATTTGTTTCCATGAATATTATCTCCTCGAAGGGCATAATCCCCGTAAATTTAATGTTTTTATATTATAAATAGTGTAAGAAGATTTGTAATATAAGATAATATTGATGGAATTAAAACCAATATTAAATCTAACTCCATTATTAAATATATCTGACTCCATGTGATAGTAGAAAAGTTGAAAACAATAACAATGATAAGAGCGTAGTAATCTCCAAAGGTAAGCTAATAGTAGCAGCGGTAGTAAATGCCTATAGTGAGCTTACGAGCTGATGGTAAGCTTGTTGATACTAGAGAGATAGAAAGGGTAAATGTTAGCGATATGCGTAGGAAATATATTTCTTTCTCTGTTGGTGTCTGCAGTAGTAAAAGGGATGAAATACATGTATGTTGCAAAGATGCAAGTTGCACATGGTAAAAATACAATAAGAATAAAGAATACAAATACTTTGCAACAATAATAAGACGTATATTTATTACAGAAGATAAAACAATAAAGTAGTTCTCAGGGAAGAAAATAGAATGCATTTAAAAGTTCTTCATTGTTAGAGTGTCTGTATGTAGGAATGTGTATGTACATAATCAGAGGTGAGAGGCGCGTCTCTGTGAAAAGGGTGGAACCGTCATGGATTTGTCAAGCGACAAATCGTGACTGACCAAAGAATGAAGGATTGCTGTCTTCTTATAGTAAGAGGTGAGTGGAAGGTGAGTGGAAATGGGTTTCGTCAAGTTCCAAGATGAAATGTAAGGTGACAAGAATACAAGGGTTTGCCAGACTTGTTGTCTACAAAGGGTATCATGTTCGAGTCAAGTACCGTATTTTCATGTTCTGAAAGGTTGGCTATCTAAAAATCTGGGTGTTCCAAAGTGGTTTCACATGTTGACCTGATTGTGTGAGTGCAAAAATACATATATATCCATTACAGATTTGTGTCAAAAGTTGCACAATTTATAAAATATATTAAAAGATAATTTTGAAAGATGGAAACGTTAAAAATGAAATAACTATATGAGTATTGTTTAATTATTAAAATAGAAGCCTTTTTTGTGTTGAATATAAAAAGACGATGTTTAAGTATTATTTTTTCTTAAGATTATTTACTTAATTGCGACAAATTATTTTCTTCGGAATTTTATAAACTTTAAATCAATAAAGTTAATAGAAAAACAATTTAAGTTTTTAAAACAATTCTCGGCGAGGTAAAATATTTATTTGATCGTAATAAAACTTCGTAAAACCAGGTTTTGGCTTTTGAAATTAAAAACATTTTAAAGATTTTCAGCATTTAAGGGTAACTACGAGATCTTAAGCGCAAAAAGCTTACTTTAAAAAATTGCTTTGCATTCTCTAAGAAACTTTGTTTTAAAAAAAAGATGAAATTTAAGAAATGTTCAAATGTTCAAATGTTATGCCTTTTCCCTTTATTTATTTGTTTTTTAATTTTTTATTTTGGGAGTTGAGGTGATGCTCGTGCAGTATTCTGATCTAGGAGCATTACACTTAGTTTTTCATTTGTTCAATTAGAAAATATTTGTCCTTCAAAGTCACATTGTGGGAAAGAGTGGTTACAAAAGAGCAAGGCAGAGTTTGTCAATGAAGAATATATTAGAAGAGAAAACAAATCATAAGAAGATTTAAATATAGATATATGGTTGTTTTTATATTTAGATGTAGGATTTAGTGAAAATTGATTTGATGCTGGATTTAAGTCCAAATCGTGATAGGCTAAGTAGATCAATCTTAATTTTTCTTGTAAGATTATTCCAAACAGTAATGCATTTTTTGGTGATTGAATTTAATCCATATCTAGTTGTTATGCAAGATGGAACATAGAGGCATCCCAGTTTGGAGCCTTTTGTAGTTAATGAATGAATTTCTTTCGTTCGTCTAAAATACTCTTGTAGACAAGGTGGGGATAACTTTTGCAGTGCCGTTTGATTTTCAAGTTTGAGAATGTTGAGACTACCATATAAAGGGTTATAATTGGCATGAAAGTCAGAAAAAGATATAGTACGAATGGCCCTATTTTGCAATTTAAAAACCATTTTGTTATGGATATTTGAGCTTTGTCCCCATATCTGGCATCCATAGGTAAGATGAGATGAGAAAATAGCATAATACAGGGATTTCAGATCTACAGCGTTAATGTAGTGCCTGGCTTTACATAACATGCCATTTGCTCTTTTCAACCTTTTTGATTAAGATTTTGCAGGGAAATCCACCATTGAGTGTTTCATCAAGGTAGACCCCCCCCCCAGATATTTAATGTTTTGGATGGAAAAATTCTGTGTGCATTCATTTCTATCTTTAGACCAGGCACCTTTTCTCCTGGTTTCTGAAAGAAAACGATTTCTCTTAAGAGGAATAAAAATCCACGAGTTACTCGGAAAAAAAGAATTTTTTAATGCAAAATGAATTTCTCAAAGACAGAAAGAAAGCGCGGAACGCTGGAGTGTTTTTTTCTTCGAAATCTTAAAATGCGCTTTTTTCTAATTATTTTCCTTTAGCGAGCTTTCGGATTAGGAAAAAACAATTCACTGTTAATTAATGTGACTCATTCTAATAATTACAAACATTTAACTAAAGCTAAAACAATAAATCATCGTACCAATTAGAATTAATTTAACACGCTTGTTCTCTAACTGGGACCGTGACGTAATATTTGCCGTATCTGAGTATTAACCCTCTGGATTGCGGGTTCAAATCACGCCAGATCTTCGCCGTTAAATCTTTTGAATTGGTTTGATTGCGCGTGACACTTGGAGCTGAACAAACTAATAAACCAACCAACAGGTTTGGTGACACTGGTTTTTATATGTATAGATATATAGTGAGAGAAAGAAATTGATATGAATATACTAAGATAACTAGGGTTTGAGTGAGTGTGATTGAGTGAGTAAGAGAGAGAGACAGAGAGAGAGAGAGAGAAAGAGAGGGATAGAGAAGAAGAGGTGTAGAGGTGTCTGGCTGCTATAAATATCAACATTCAAAGTTCTGACCTTCTAAACCTGCACCAAAACACTGACTACAGACGTTGGAAGCAAATATGCATTTATTTCAAACACCAATCAGACTGTCTGAGAGGTGCGATTGGCCTAGTCGGTAACGGCACGTATAATGGAATTGGTGACCCGAGTTCAAACTCCAATCGGAGCTGGTTATGTTCTCTTCACACTAATGTCCTTGGGAAAGGCATGAATCCATCTCTTCTCAAGCTATGGATAAAATAGCAGGGCCCTCCAGCCTTAGGACAAGGACAACTCTGATTCAAAACCAGGGAGTGGAGCCCCCTTAATGAGGGGACGTTTCATTCAATCAGAAATTAGATACGTAGTTTTTAAAAAATCTGAAAATATTTGAATACGTGTGGCGAGTCAAAGCGGAGTTGTCCTCCGTGAAGGGAATTCCCCTATTTTCACATACGATCAGCTAGAGCCTTGCACCCTCACGTGCAGACAGCCAATCAGAGGCCAGCAAGTAGTCACGTGGTGGGCGTTAATTATGAATCAGCCTCTTTTCTCCCCAGACCGGCATAACGTGAAGACATGTCCGAATTTTGCTCCCCTTTTTCACCCTTGTCTCTCGGGCCCGGTAGCCAGAACCCCGGATTTTCCTAACAAGCCAATAATTTGGCCCAAACTGTAAGTAAGACACCTCATTTACACACTCGCATACATTATCATCATGAAAGAGTTTTTAGCCAAAACATTTATTTACACGATCGCAAACCCACACTAAAACAAATATACTGGAACAAAGGACTTTTATATATTTACACACGTATACACGGACAATGGACTTTTACATACACACATAAACATTTAACTAAACTTACACCCTTGTTTGAATAAAGAAATGTTCGTCTCGTTCAGGGATTGTCTCGTTCGTTTATCTTTCATTGCTGTTTCTTTCTTTCTACCATTGATCTTATTTAAATGGCGTCATTTTTAACCCACTTTTGAAAATCTTTACTATGGAGAAATCTCACCCATCAAGCCGGCATCCACAAAACCTTCCTCACAGAAGACCTGACTCTTATCAATAGATCGGCTTCTTTAACCTCCACAAAACCTTCCGGGCGCCAGCAAAACATCTTCCATATCCCATATATCCCATGTGACATCACCAACCAATCAAAACTACCCCTCCCGGGCCTGTATTTTGGAGGTGGTTATTTTGTATATCCAATGAAAAGAAAACACACCCACGCCTTTCAATATCCAGGTCTTGATAGTTGGAAATTTCCTTTAAATCGACTCTCAGTCCTGTCACTTCCACCTTTATGAGGGATAAAAAATGTACGGACACGCAATATAGTTTGAGATGCTGTCTTGTTACATTGAGCAGCTATAAGTGAATCATCCACTTTAAAATACCTTCTCGTAAGAGATATTATTAATGGTGGGTTGTATAGCTTTCACGTTAACTTGCCACTCATCTGAACAAAGTTCCATCTACCAACACATCAAACAGCACCATTGCCCCTCCACCCAATACCCGTAAGATCCTCACAGACAACACTAAAATATTACACAATTCTAACACTAAAAACAGACTTCAAATCCCCGAGGCTATCTATATCAAAGGCAGACAACCCACCAATAATAGAAGTTATTTTAAAGTGGCTATAACGGAAGTCGCAATACCATCACGTGACATTTTACTCAATCCTATTTAAAATGGGTATCCGACCATTCTTTTTAATTCCCAGCGATTCCTAGATCAACTTTTATGACTAGAATCTGACCCACAGACCAATCTGCCGCAACAGCAATAGCACTTTTCGCTTTTAACTAAATTTTTAAAAAAACCTTGTGAGTTTTACCTATTGTATAAATAATAATTTTAGCATCAGTGAAAAAGATCCCATTGTACGCTTCTGTGCACAATTTAGCTAATGTTTCATAATAATTTCCTTGCCACCGGCCACGAGCTTGTTATAATCGCATGCTTGTAAAATCTATATCTTTCGTGGTGTCACAGCTCCCTAGTTTTACAATCTACTTACCGGCCTTTGAACATATGAATCCGGACGAAATGTCGCAATTCATGGTCGCAAATTGAAAATCGTCGCCGCTCGAATAAAAACTCACGCATTCCCCAATATCTGGTTCAAATGAAAGCCACCAACTCATAGGACTGCAGCTTCGCCCATCTTCCCACTGGTACTCTGGAAAGGTATTGCAATAGTGTCACCTTATTTAAGTACATCGAAATCTATTTGGGTCATGTAATACAGCGTCGCAACACGTGATTAGTTTGGCATCCGTTTTTCTTTTATTAATTAAAGGTCATTTAAAATATGCTGTTCTCCATCAATTATAAATCGATTAATTACGCAAAACGAACCACTAAGCAAGCCCACAGATCTACAGATATATCAAAGTGTAATGAGTACGATGTGGAGTGACTGGACTCGTCAATTCTCATATATAGGCAATATCGTATTATCAAGGGATCAATTGATAATTTAATGGTCGCGCCACACATGATATAGGTTAGAGATAAAAAATAGAAACACTTGGGTGGAGTGGAGGGAAGAACATGGTGCGTCATGTGCGCCGTTTTATTAGATAATAAACAGATTAATATCATTGAAGAAAGATTAATATAAACCTCTCGAACAGATCACCGACATGATTGAAGAACCGACATGATTGTGGACAATCACACGAAAAAAAAGCACACGACCATTCTAAAGGAATTCTAAAGAAAGCTTTTACGATTTTGATATTTCTCAAAAGTGCAGACGATACTCACCTTCATTTTTTCGAGACGCCCACACCCAATACCGATTAAACCAAGTGAGGAGTGTTTTAATAAATTCCAATTCTTTTTGGTCTGTAATTGAAGTCAAAACAGCACCTCTTTGCCGGCATATTTCCTTGGCGTTCGGTTGAGTCACTCTTTCAGTATCTGCTTGGAAACGCTTCGATTCAAACTGGATCCAGTTACTGGAAATGGATACTGCAAAGGCTGATGGGAAAATAGAAATAACATCAACCAGAAGAATCGAGACGAAAGTCATAAGAATAATATTGTTGCTTTAAAGTAACATCTCTAAATAATACGTACTTTTCCCACAAAACATGTTGCTTAAAAACTCACCCCCACCAAGGAAAATGACGTAAAATTTAAAATCGTTAACTCTAAATTAGTATGCTAATCTCTTTAACTTAGTATGTTATCATAGTGACCATATAGTTTGAGATGCTGTCTTGTTACATTGGGCAGTTATAAGTGTATCATCCACTTTAAAATACCTTCTCGTAAGAGATTTTATTAATGGTGGCTTGTATCGCTTAACTTGCCACTCATCTGAACAAAGTTCCATCTACCAACACATCAAACAGCACCATTGCCCCTCCTCCCAATATTGAAATCCTTCCTGAAAATAACCGATGACGGTCGAAAGCGCCCGAAGAACTATATAACGGTGCGTTATAGCACGGTTCGCGTTAAAACGCGGATAGATCATGAACCCTAAAATATTAATCTACGTCAACAATAGCGAGATTTAGCTAAATATTACCTAGATTTCTCTCCGAATTAGCTAGATCTAGCTCCAAAATAGCTACATTGATCGTGACTCGGTTATAACGTGATATTGATTTTCTTGGCCCCCAATACCTATACGCTATAACGGGTGTGGGGGCGGTATTGCACTTAGGATGTAAAAGAAGACCACCACACACACACACAGGAATAGAACCTGAGGTAACTCAGGTATTATGCATTGATTACAAAATAATTAGTTGCGATTAAATTTTTAGACCTATTTCAGCCTTTAACCAAATTTTCCTGTGCAACGCCGGGTATTTGTATTTATATATATATATATGTTTATAGTGTGGATGTGA
>VCCN01003440.1:3393162-3411654 GCA_006491835.1 Architeuthis dux | reverse complement strand
CGTTTGCCTCCCTCGCGTAACCAGACCTAACTGTTTATTAATCAAGTTGGTTTATTTTACTTTTTAACCTTTGGATTTTAAATTCAATTCTTTTTAAACCACAGAAAACGAAGTAAAACCGCTTAATTTATTTAAAAGAAAAAAAAATCAAATCTGGTTTTACAAACCTATTTTTATTTACATCCGCTTTTTATGTAAAGAATTTTTTCCTTTCGCTATTGACCTCTGACCTCTGACCTGCCGTGAACACTGAACGCGCCTCATTTTTATTAAATTTGTTTTTCTATTTTTTATTTTTTACATTTTCTTTTGACTAGACATTATTTCGTTTCCTTCCATTCCCAAAACACTTTTTAAAAACTATTTTTATGTAAATGTTATACATTTTCTATCCTTTTCTTTCTCTAATGTGGCAATATTTTTTTTCTATCCAATTTGGGAGATGTAATTCTCGTCCAGTATTCTGATCTAGGAGCATTGCCTATAGTTTTTCATTTTTTTCATCTAATTAAAAATTATTTGTCAGAATTTTCTTTTGTAAGAGTAGGGCAGAGTATGTCAATGAAGTCATATTAGAAAATCATAAAAAGAATTAAATATAGTTGAATTTAAATATAAGATTGAATGAAATTCAATTTGATATTAGATTTAAGTTTAAATCGTGATAGGCTAAACAGATCAATCTTGAATGTTTTGTAAAATTATTCCAATCAGAAATGCATTTTTGGTGATTGAATTTAATCCATATCTAGTTGTTATGTAGAGAAATCATAAAAATAATTAAATATAGTTGAAATTAAATATAGGATTGAATGAAATTTAATTTGATATTAGATTTAAGTTTAAATCGTGATAAGCTAAACAGATCAATCTTGAATGTTTTGTAAAATTACTCCAATCAGAAATGCGTTTTTGGTGATCGAATTTAATCCATATCTAGTTGTTATGTAAAGAAATCAGTTTTTCCGTAATTGACCTCCGAGCTGTTATGACCCCTTACCTCTGACCCCTGACCTAGTGCCACCGCAGCATCAGCAGCAGCCCTCCTCCTACTTTCTCTCTCTCCTTGTACTCCCACCGCCACTCTCTCTGTTTCCTCTCGTCGACGGCAACACGATCTCTCGCCATCACTACAGGCAAAATTGTCAGGATTTTAATATCTATCTTCTTTATGTGACTGCCACAACCCGGATTTCTTCTCCTACCGAGGCTGAAAGGTACGTCAAGTTCTTCAGGGGTCGCTTGGGCTCGTGTAGGGACCCTAGATTCTTCTAAAATCCTTTTTTAAAACCATTTTTCTGTCTCCAAAGAAACCGACCCGACCGCTTTTAAAAAAAATCATTTACTTAAGTAAGAGACGGCATTAAAAAAAAACTCATTTTTATTATTGAAATGCGTACACAAAATAAATGTTGTTATTCCATGTGTAAATACATCTCTCCCCTCTTTAAATAAATCAGTCAACAGAAAAGGAAGAAATATTATAAATATTGTCATTAAATTGCTGTCATTAGTTCGTATTTATTTATGGTAATCTTTTCGTTTGACGGATCTACGGTAGCATATCTGGCTTTAAAATGGCTAAAACTGGCTAGATTTTCCATTTCCAGATAACTTTATAGCTTAAAATGTAAAGAAATACGTTAGCATAAGACTGGTTTAAAAAAATGGCCAAAAATGGCTAGATCTTTCATTTCCAGATAACTTTATATCTAAACATTTTTTAAAAATACGGTAGCATAAGACTGGCTTTACAAATGGCTAGATTTTTAATTTCCAGATAATAACTGTACGCTCCAAATAGTCATACAAAGGCTCCAAATAGTATAATTATACTACGTATTGACCAGATAACACCGTAATGAAAATAAAAGCCAGTCTTATGCTACCGTATTTTCAACATTTTTAGCAATAAAATTAGCTGGAAATGAAATCTAGCCATTTTTAAAGCCAGCCTTATGCTACCGTTTTTAGAGCCAATTACCAAATCAGGTTTTAAAAATCCTGGAGTTTATTTTTAATTAAATTTAATGTGATTTTATTTTATTTTTTAAATATTTATTTAAGTATCAACTTCAAATACTTTTTGGTGTGATTGCTTTTATTAAAAATACTTTTTAATCTAAAAATATTAATGTAAAATCAAGTCACCTTTTTCTCTAACTTTAATTAATTATTGGGTTCGGCACTTTAATTAATTGACAATTTGTCAGTTTAAATTTGTCCCAATTTTAAGGTTTCAAAAAATGATTAAATCGTTTTATTATATTTTTTAATGTGTGAAAACTACAAGAAACTAATTTGGATAATATTTTATCTTTTCATTTAAGCTAGTTTGTTCAATTACAATTTATAAATTAGACTCAAGGCAATAAAATATAACAGCCTAGTAACTGAAATACTCCAAAGCCGCAGTTTGGTATGACGGACGGAAAATAAGGGTCCAGTTTAGCATTATATAGTTACATTGTCAAAACAACGATCTTCTGAAACCTAAAAAAAAATTATTTTTCTCAAAATTGACAAATTTCCAAATTCAAAGAAGGTCTTATAGGTTGAAATCGGAAAAAATTATACAAATAATTTTGTATTTTGATATTTCAATTTTAAAAATAATGAATTTAATTTGTCCCAAAACGATTGAAATTGAAACCCAAATCTGATTTTTCATATTGGAAAAATAAAAACCAAAAGAATTCTTGGATAAGATTTCTATTTAGATTTGATTTTTAATTAACAAACTGTTTTTAATACTTTTATTTTCTAATCAACTTAATTTAAAAAAGTAAAATCCATCAAAACGAAAATATCCTCCGCACATCTTGTAAGTTGTAATGTACAATAATCATTTATTTAAAGGATATTTATGATTTAAAAATATTTCTGTCTTTTTAAATCTAATTATTGACACAATAATTAATTAAAACAAATCTTCAATGTATATATTGTGTAATATTTACAATTAATAACCGATTTATCCCATTAAAAAAAATATACATATTTTTACCTATCTGACCGGCCTGAGTGCCACTGGCGCACCTTTTTGACACCTAAATATCCAGGTTTTTATTTAATTAAAAACCTGTTATGGTTTTATCAAATCTTTTACTCTTACAAAACTTAAAATCTCAAAAGTATAATTTATCATCTTTTGTTTTGACAAAAAATGTTTTGAGTTGACATAAATTGAAAAAGAACCAAAAAATCCCATGTAAAATCCCAGATTACTATGAGTTAGGAAGTGGGAGACGTTTGATAAGTACGGATGCCTAAACGCAGCACACTCATGATGCTGTCGCACATTCAATCAATAGTTCATTGACTATTTTGGTCAAGATTAATTCTGTTTTTTTTTCTCTTTTGTTTTTATTCCATTATTGTGATGATTATTTAAGAACGTCCACACCCATAGGCAAGTGTATGGATGCTCAATAGGACTTCTATTTTTTTCAATGCACCCCAGAGCCTAGTGTGTGTGTGCACGCGCGGTTTGATGACGGACACACCTTTTTTTTTCTCTTCTAATCGCCACGGCTAATAATAACACAAGTCAGCATTTTTAAATGCTGAGTGTGAGCTGATTAAAATAAAGTCTTTAATCTGTGCTTCCAGAAATGTGTGAATACAGCAATAGTAGTGCGTGTTTTGAAAGGTGCTGTACACATTTAATGTAACTAAGTATAAGCTGGGAAAAAAGCACATTAAATTATAATAAGACCTTTCAGTACGGAAGATTTTGGAACGAATTAACCGCACCAATCAAGGTATACTCGTATGCAGACAGAAACTTGTTTTTTAACGACGTTGGTCGTTCGTAGTATTTTTTGGCTTTCCCCAGATGTTGTCGGCAAGGAAAAGAAAATAATTAATTTTATTGGCGATTTTAAAGTTTTCTTCAGTAACGAAATTTTTAATTATTTTATCGTTTTTTTCCTTTCATTTTACTCATATCCCATGCACCATAATAAATAGAGGTATTTCAAAATATTAAATAAATCACTTTTGTAATTCGTAATATTTTTTCCCAAGTATATGTAGTTATTGAACACCTAGGCTATAGTCATCCATAGATTAAGGAGACCAATCATTTCACACAACAACGGGGCGGTAACTCTATGGATATTTATCCCATACTATTTCGACAGAATAATTTTATTTTGAAAAGGTAGATTTTTTTTTTTTTTAAATCGTATTTATTTACAAAACTAACGATTGTTCCAGCGAAAAGTTTTACAGTGACTATCTGCACCTCAGTGCATTATAACACTGAAATTTCAAAATACTTGTATTCAGGACCGTACTAATGGCAGTGCAGTTGCACAGCCCCCCCCCCAAGATTTTAGCCCCCTCCCGCATATTAACAGAACGTCAACGGGACAAATTAGGTTCACAAATGAGTATTGAGTCAGATTTATTATGATATTTGGATTTTAGTGACATTATTCACAAATTTGCATCCGAAAAATAATAGTCCGGGGGCCAGCAGCGCCTATGAGTAGGGTAGCAAAATGTTCCTTAGGATGTGCTCTTTCAGAAAAAAGATGTTCCCAAGAAAAAAGTTGGGAAGAACTACCTCATTTGCATAAAACAAAATGGCTGCCAGCACACCAAAAAAAAAACAGAATTCTGTATCTCGTCTCTCAATTGACATATCTGAGTACTTTAAAGGGCTAAATCATGGTTTTCAGACATGGGGAATTCAAAAATACATTTTATTTTACCATGAATGTAATTAATTTATAGGTATTTCAGTATTTTACAAGGAAATTTCAAGTATACTTTATAGGCCAAAGTCTATGGATTGTGGATTTAATTCATGAAGGTATATATATATCTCATTAGAAAGAGAATTTCCTCAGCTTTCTGGCTGTGTATCTTGTCAATTTGTATCTGTTGTTGGTCATGAAAAGTTACAGCCAAAAACATGAAGCTAGGTGTTGAGCATTTTACATCCAAAGTCTATGGATTGTGGAATTAATTCCTGATGGAGGTATATACATATATCATTAGAAAGGGATTTCACCAGCTTTCCAAAGGTGTGTGTTATAAATTTGTATCTGTTGAGTAAAACGTGAAGCTAGTTATGTAGTATTTTTCAAGGAAATTTAGAGTACACAGCACATAATTGTGGAATTAGTTCTTGATGATGGTACACACACATATATATATTGTTAGAAAGAGAATTCCCTCAGCTTTCGAACACTGTATCTTGTCAATTTATCTTTTTGGCTTAAAATGTTACAACTAAACATGTGAAGTTAAGTATTAACCATTTTACGAGAAGATTTTGAGTACACTGTTCAAAATCTATGGATTGTGGTATTAATTCTCGATGTATATGTGTGTGTGTGTGTCATTCCATGTCAAGTGGACCGGTTGTCCACACTTGACCATCTCAGATTTTGCTCTAACTTTGCACACAGGTTCTTTTGGGACTGTAATGAAGTTCTGTAAAATTTTAGCTCAATATCTTTACTCGTTCAGTCATTATGGATCGAAGAACAAGGGACGTGATGTTCTCATTCCTTACCTGTCACATCCAGGGTCCTTCCTAGGGATTATCAAACAGAACCCTTTATTTGATCCAAGTAATCTTTTGTGCTTTCAATCTATAAGACTTCTGTTTTCTCAGGAAATTTGTCAGTTTTGAAAAGTTAATTTTTTAAGGTTTTGCAGATGGTTTATTTACATTCTGGCAGGCCTTCCACAGGAAGTAGCTCGAAAACCGACCTATTGGGTGGGTTTTCAAGTAGTAATATTATATTTACTCAGAGTCGCAGTCGGTATATTTTTTGACTCCAGTCAGTAAAATCTTTCTGACTCAGACTCCAGTAACCCAAAATTCCTCTGACTCCACAGCCCTGGGTCTAACCAAACCTGTGTCCTGCTAATTTTTCAGTAATCAGTGTATACAAAAATCTTTTTCTGTGACAAAAGTACGTGTGCACTTTTGAATACGACACAGTGAATCAATATTTTTTCAATAAAAATTCAATAAGCTATCTATAGAATTTGAAAACAGATTTTTGTAAATTTTACGATATGTACACTGTCCAACAAACCAGAACAGGAAATTAGGGATGGACAAATGCCCAGCCCTAACTATTCATAGTAGAAACTTGAAATTGTGCACACACAAAGAGTAGGGAAAACGTTTTTTATTGTTTTTTGAAAATTCCCCCCTAAATAGATTTTTAGAGCCTTTTGTTGAGCGGTGATCACTAAATTATGTCTGAATTTTCAAAAATCAAGTGGGCACAATTAGTGATCAATTTAGCATAAACTTACATTGCATATTGAATCCCCCGTTCAATATTGAAACCCCCTTCAATATGCAATGTAAGTTTATGCTAAATTGATCACTAATTGTGCCCAATTGATTTTTGAAAATTCAGACATAATTTAGTGATCACAGCTCAACAACAGGCGAGATAAGTAACCCCTTTTTCCAACTTTTTAATTGATCACAGCATATTTGGGTGGCGGTGATTCATGATTTCCCTTGGAATGCAAGTTATAATATATTATCATTCATGCATCTACATGTTCACACCAGATGTCTGGTTGTCGCTGAAGAAGTCTCCTCACGTGTTCAGCCCTCCTTTCAGTGTCCCATAATTATTAATTACTACTTTTATTCTAGGTAACTAACCCTTTGTGCACACATTAATTTCCTTTTGTGTGCTGGTTGCAAAACGTGCACTAAGCTTAGAGGGAACTATGCTTTGAGATAATGTTCCTGTTAAATGGGAAATTTTCCAGAAGTGTAGGCAGCGTGTTTCTTTGAGTTTTTTTTTTGTTTGTTGCTGTGTTGGCTTTAGTTTCACTTCCTGTTTACAATCTGATGAAATTTTATTTGTCATATCTATGTTGCTCACACACGCTATACATGTCAACTTTGATCGTCTCACCTGCCAACCCCCCAATTAATTCTAAGGCTAGCAGGGATGTTTATAAAATTAATTTTGCACTGGTTGACCAGATCAAATGTGTAAAGTTGCCACGCTGGTTGAATGTTGATGGGGGTAAACAAACAAACTTGAAAGCACTCGGAGAGGGCATGCCTCTTCTAACTAAAAAAAGTTAAAAAAAACAAGGAAGAGAATTTTAAATGTACACATATTGAGTTACTTCCCTTAAAATTTAAATTTAGTCTGTTTATCAACTGTTAGTTTTTAACTTTTCCTGCAGAATAATAAAAATTACTGTCATGGGCCACCCTTCTGCAAAATTTAATTGAAATTCATTGAGAACTTTTGGTGATATTGTGTAGACAAACGGACTCCTCAAGGGAATACATACTTTGTTGGCGGAGGTAAAAAGATACTTTGCTTCCCTGTGTCGCATGACACATAAAGGATTGATTTTAAAAAAGATTTCTTTTTTTTTTTTAGAAAATCATCAGTTGAAACAAAAGGCAAAGTTGCTTTCCGTGACACATGAGGCAAAGTTGCTTCCCCGAGTCACATGTCACATGAGGCCATGTAGCTTCCCAGAGTTGCGTGACACATGAGGCAGTGATTTTTGTCTCCATTTCTCCGAGGAGACCTACTCATTGTTTGTAGCAATTGTCAGTTTTTACGGGGCTAGGGTGCTAGCCCAATGCCCAAGATAGACTGCCTTACAGGGCTAAAGGGCTCCAACTGGAAGAAGTGGATGCATGCATTTCCCAAGGGTGTTAGTGCGAAGTGAACACAAACCATCTCAGTTGAAGGTTGAACTCGGTTTGCTGATCCCATTCTCTACCGTCAACAGTTAGGCCACCCACACCTAGGCTATAAAATAAATAACTAAATTGCCTTTCTATTCAAACGTTGAGCCTGGTCCGTACCTGGATGGGTGGCCATTGTGGAATACCAGGTGTTGTAAGCATGTGGAAGCTTTGACTGGCCTGGCAAGCCGGAAATGGGTCTTACTAACAATTGCCTTCGATTAGGATATAAGCTGAGAATGATGATATCTACGTATATATATCTCTAAACATATATGTTCAGAACTTTTAGGTCATTACTCGGTGTTGAATTACAGTATTCAGACAGAATACAAAACTTGGAGAGCGCAGGATCGCTTTGCAGCCTTTTGGCTAAGATCAAAATGTAGTATCTGTTCTTCAAAACCGCCATGGCCTCAAAGTTCAGAGAACCATGGCCCTTTGGGGGCTCCTTGTGGCATGCTCGGGTATCGTCCTGAGAGAAGTTGCACAGGATATCTTGGCCAGCTGGTCGGGAGGTGATCACCATTAGCATGCTCAGGATTTATCCTGAGAAGCTTTTGGGACCCACCCCCACCCCTTATCCTGGTCCCCGTGACAGGGATTTGGGATTCTCCCCCCATAAGTCTCTAGTCACGGGGACATGGGATCCCCCCCCCTACTGAATCCAGTACTAAATGACCCACCAAGGGTCGATGTGCCGTTAAACAAAACAATCAATCAATCGGAAAGCGCATGTGAACGCCACTGTCACTTAAAACTGAACAATCAGGTTACACGTCCCAGACAAATCCTGTAACAAAAGCTTGTAATAATTATTCATTATTATTTATATTTATTTGTTTTTGTTCTATACTTCCATTATGATGACGTCACCGTGATGACATCATTACTGTTTTATTACATTCGAAAAGCATAAAAATCGTCCTGGCAATGTTAGCAAAATCACTGAAAGATTTCTGGATCCGCCCCAAAATTTAATCAATTCTTGGCTAGCATGGAGGTTTTGATCCTCATTATTGGATCATTTGAATGGAACTGATTTCATCACTGTTCTTTTAAATAATAAATTTTTTTCTTTCATGAATTCTCTTATTTCTTTTCATTTATGCACCTTCTTTAACATCAGGTTGTGTGAAAATTTCACGCACACGTTAAGATGGTGAAGTATAAAAATCAGTTCCATTCAAATGATCCAATAATGGTAGTTAAAAACTCCATGTTGGTCTAATTCTTCCTTAACCCATGGCTCACCCTTCCACAAAATATCATTGAAATTCATTGAAAACTTGTGTGAACAGACAGACATGGGTGAATACATCCAAGTTTGTTGGCAGAAGTAATTAAAGAATTTGGATCTAAGTTTGACCAGCAGTAAGAACAAAAACTGATATTACACTTTGATCTCTGGTAAAAAAAATGAGGAAAGAGGATTTATTACGATCAATAATTTTACAGCAAGGTGTTCCTCTTCTATTTGCATATTTTTCTCATCTTTATCAAGTGTGTCAAAATGAAATTTTTTTCGTGTTGTTGTGGCTGGCACGGCAAGAGGCAGCAGCTTTCCAAAAAT
Organism: Architeuthis dux; assembly: GCA_006491835.1. Classification (NCBI taxonomy): domain Eukaryota; kingdom Metazoa; phylum Mollusca; class Cephalopoda; order Oegopsida; family Architeuthidae; genus Architeuthis; species Architeuthis dux. Next base: position 3,402,370 of record VCCN01003440.1, on the reverse strand, counting down.
GAACTTTGCAAAAAATAATTGCTGCAAAACTTTCCTTCTCATTATTGTTTTTCTCCAACAGAAAAAAAGCCAGGAACTATCATTCGCTATGGGTGTCTGTCATTGTCATTGTTGTGTCCTTTTTCTCAATTGGATAACATCGTTATTCCTTAGTATATTTCAATGTATGTAGGCTTGTGGAGAGATTCTACCTGGGGTTTGGTGAGTTATGGCTGATCCAATTGTTTTACATTTTATAAGCAAAAACGTTTTTGTTTACAATTGGGAAAATTTCTCAAATCTTGACCAATTTTGCTGAAATTTGGCTAAAATGTTGACAAAACCCCAGAAATTGAAAAATGGTCAATTCGATTGTTTGTAAATAACCATATGTCAACATGAAAAAATATTGAACTTTGGAACTGCTGAACCGATTAGAATGAAAATTGTTATACAGGTTCTTGGGCACCTAATTACTGAAAATATAACGTTTTATGAATTTTATGGTTTGAAAAAAATAAAAAATAAAAATCGGGTATCTCTGAGTTAATGGTCCTAATAAACAACTGGTAGTTCAGTATACCATATTATATTGGTGATAATGAACTTGGCAAGCTGAGTACAAACTCCAGCTGAGACAGTTTCTATTCATTTTGCACTAATGCCCTTTGGAAAGACATGAATCCATCTCACACCCTAGCTATGGGTAAAATAGCACAGGGTGAAGTGAGTGACGCCACTACAGGTGCTTGTTACCTCTAAGTCTTTCATATATCGCAAACAGGGCAAAATAAGTAGTATGTTGAGCCCAAGCAGGGGTAGCTGAAGCCGTAGCCAGTATAAGGGCACTACTTACTTTTACTGTAGAGTCCTTGTGGAGCATAGGGCTGCAACCACTCTGCTGCGATTTCAGAGGAATGGTGTTGTAACCCCCACCCCTTTCCTTTCCACAGGCTTGAGACCAGCTATGATGACTGTCAAGCTAGGCTGTAAGTTTTTGTCAGCAGAGTAACCTTCTTTTAGGTGGATTGCCTTACAGCTCCAACTGATCTGCTATTTAGCCATAGCTGGAGGGAGAAGTGGATTCATGCCTTTCTTAGATTCTGTAGATATCAATGACATAATATCAACTTACACAATGATATAATTTCTCTTCTGATCAGTGACGGCTTGTGACTTTAGGTTGGGGGGGTGCTTCAAGGGGATGGCCTCTTGTCTTAATAGCAACTTTCTCATGAAGAGACAATTGTGAAAATTTAAGTTGTTGAAGTTCACTCACTCACTCACTGTCACAGAACTTGTGAATATATTATTACAACACAAATTGCATGGAAAAAATACTCACTTTAAAATGTTGTATTAAGTTATAGCTCAGTCAGGAATAAATGAAATACTGTAAAAAAAACAAAACAAAACAGTTGCCAAAAAGACGTATTGAAAGAAAAATTGGTCAGTTGGAGAAGACGATTTGTACCAAACACGCACGTTGTTAGCAAAGTTGATCCCAGAATGTAAATAAATGAAATGAGCAAATCCTGAAAAAATGGGGTCCAAAATACACCGAAAACTTCAGACTTTGAGACGCCATTGTAACCAAAAGTAAGTGGCCCCCTGCATTCATTCGGAACAGAACTAAGAATGATGAGGTGATGACCATGATCACCGCAGAAGCACCACAGGACTGGAATTAGTGAATTTTGGGACTAATTTTATCTACTCCCAATCCATTAAACTTTTGCAGATGATAAATAAAATACTATAATTATTCAATGGTGAATTAAATGTTGCTTTGTGACTTAGATTTAATTGGAAGCAAATTATTTTGTTACTGTTTCAATTAAATTTATTTTCTGCTGTTTAAAAAAAACATAGTTTTTTGAGACCAAAAACATGCTGAAATGGCCAAAATTGTTTATAAAAGCAATTTTATAATTTATTTTTATTAGATGAAGTATTAAATTAAATAAAATTTATAATGATGATTTCATCATTATAAATTTTATTAATACTATTTAACGTCATCTTAATTTTTCAGTTGACTTTTTTTCCATCACAACTCGGGCTGTCATCATAAAAGTTAAAATTTTCGATAAAGAAAGCAACTGAAAAATTAAGATGAAGGTGAATAATAGTATCAAACATTTAATAATAATGATTGTTTATAAAACATTGCAATACTGAAGTTAACTCCAACCAAAAATAAGAATTTATTAAAAATACTACTACAACTATTTCAAAAAAGACCAGTCTAGTCTATTTTCACCACCCTTCCCTCCCTATGCAGTAAATAAACACCGCTGACCGGATTCTCTCATTGCTGCTTTCCACACTGATAAACCAGTTGGCACTGCGTGAGCCATAGTGCCTTATCTTGCTTGAGAGTTCGCCTATGATATGTACCCAGTCGTGCGACAAAACAACCTTCCGGCATATGAACTGTACAGTAGATAGTTCCACAGAGATTTTTGCTGTTTTTATTGCTAGAAATGAGAGGATTATTGAAGGATTATTGATAATAGTATTAAATATCTTGTATAAATAAATATATATATCGGGTGAAAATAAATAGGAGGTGCTGCAGTTCCACAGTGCCTACAGACGATCTGCCACTGCTTCTGATTGTTGTAATTTATAATAATGATTAATAATAATAAAGTAACAGCCATCCCCTCTCCCTTCCTACCCTTTTATTAAATGACCTTTTCTCTCCTCTTCCTTCCTACCCTCTTATTAAACTACCTTTCTTTTCCCCCCTCTCTCCCTTCCTACCCTCTTATCAAAGTACCTTTCTTTTCCCCCCTCTCTCTTCCTTCCGTGCCTGTCACACTTATGGTATCAGTAGCAGCCATCAGCCAGGTATGTTGTTGCACTCTTATGATAACCATTCACAAATGGCTCATGGACTTATAATAACAATAGGCTTTTTGTTCTTTTAATTCTGTTTCCACAAAATCTCTTTTATTTCCTCTTAATATTTGTCGATATTTATTGGAACTTATGACAACAGATGGCTTCATTTGTATTGGTCATCAGATTTTTGTGTCTCTTCTCTGTTAGTTCTCACCAAAAGCTAACAACAGCCATAATTTTCAAGTATTCGCAATTTATGGCTTTCATCTTGCAATGGACAAGGGCTTTCATCTTGCAATGGATATCTATTACTATTCACCACCTTCCGTAGTTAATGGGTCAAGTTGCATTTTATTTTTTCTTGGAAAAACCCCCAAAATTTCTACATTTACTTCTTATGTCTAGAAAAAACATTTTTTTTTGTTTTTTGAAATTTCCGCCCTTAAATAGTTTTTTAGTGGTGGGGTTCAATTTGCAATGTAAGTTTTTGCTAAATTGATCACTAGTTTGTGTCTGCTTGTCTTTTTAAAAATTCAGACTTTTTTTTACTGATAACCCCTTTTTCAATTTTTTAATTGATCACCACAAATATGATATGCTGCCAAAAGACATTGGTCATGTGACAGTCTATTGAGTGACTAACCAGAACTGTCTATTTTTTAGTTTGGAGTCCAAATCAGCAGTAGCAGCTAAAACTATGAAGACTTGTGTCTGCGAGGGACATGTTTTGTTGTTTGATCATAATCCTACTTCCACATAGCAGTAAACTTTGATGGTGTGTACTGTAAGTCGACGTACTGTAAAAATGAAATGAATTAGCCAGGAACATTTCAGTAGTCAATGAACAAAACATTTATATCAGCATACTGGTATATATATTCATCGCCCCTTTTTTTCTTTTTCCGTTGCTAAAAAGGTGAAGATCTCACAATATCTTGTGGTAAAATCACTAGATTGGCAAATCTGTGGCTGAAGCGGGAGACTTGGGAGACACCTGCAGCACACAATTGTGTGGCGGCACGCAATTTGAGAACCACTGCTCTGAGGTCAAGACAACTTGAAATTCATTGTACAAAGTTTTCTCCCAACTCAAATCAAGTAACGCTAGATTGGCTTTGTCGACAAGTTGTCATGCTCTCCAAATCTTAGCAATGTTGCTATATGCAGTGATGCAGAAACAACAATTTGACTTTTTATGTTATTAAATAAAACACTTTTCACCTTTTTGGGCTTATCTATTAAAGATAAACTATGGCGCAAGATGTTTTGCCAGCGTCCGCAGGAATTTGTTGAGGAAAAGAAGCCGGATCTATTGATGATAATCCGGCCTTCTTGTGAAGATTTGTTTAGTGGTATGCTGGCTTGATGCATTAGATTTCTCTATAGTACAAGTTTTTAGCAATGGGTTAAAATTGACTCCATTTAAATACGATCAATGGCAGGAAAAGGGAAACAGCAACAAATAAGGACGAAGAGACAATCTTTGAAAGAGATGAACAGTGTTGTCAGGAAGGTAGACTGGGAGGAAAAAAGCTAGATTCAAATCTAGCGCCTGTCAAGTGATTAATTGCTGGTCCCTGATTGGCTGTCAGGGCGCAAGGTTTAGCTTATCGTGTGTGGAGAGTTCCACTCATGGTAGACAACTCCGCTTGGTTCACCACAAAACTTCTTTTTTCACTTTGAGAAAGTTCTGGATCTCTTGTACAAGTTATTCAGTGTATCTGTTGTTCATTTTGAAGTGTTGTAATGTTCAAGTACTGGTGTGTTGCAAAACTAACCCTTTGGTTAAATTGCATTTTATTTTAATGCAATCAGGAGTCCTATGTCATTTCTATTTTAGAAATGTATATAATTTTATTATTATCCTCCAGGGCATTTTTGCAATTAACGAATAGAATACAAAGTAATCTATCCAACAATATTGTGGAAAGGAAAACATTAGACTATTAAAAAGTGATTTATAAATGTCATGTGCCAAAACAACGTTACCTTGAACTTTCAGCAATAATATGAGAGACTAAATTTCTTCTGGTTACCACATTACATATGAACAACTAAAGCTGAGTTTATCTCTAACTTATTCTATTTTATTGGGGTGTATCCAAGGTATTGTTTTTTAACTCTTCATAAACTGCTTGAAATTGGCCGTGGAACTCTTCTGTGAATTGAATGGAAACTTTTTAAAAAAAATTTACCAAATGGTCAAAAGGAGATAATTTCAATCAAAAGTTATTCCCTTGAAATTGACATTCTATTTTCTTTATATGAACTTAAGAGTTAACAAACTGTATGTTTTTTAAAGTTTATGTAATGCTCCACATATGTTGTTGTCTTTCTATGATCCTAGCTCTTCTGAAAGTTTCTGAGTGCTGGTGGTCGGGTTCCCCACTACCTTGCATTTTAAATCATCATAATCGACAACTGATGGCTGTCAACTTCTGGGCTTTATTACGAGGGATAAGTCATCACTCGTAAAATTCTCAGTACAGTCAGATATTAACGTTGTGATTGGGAGGAACAAATATCTTCCCCGGGATGGCTCCAGGATGGAAGTGATTTAAAAAAAAAAAAAAAAAATATATGTTGAGGATTGTTCTTGTTTTTGTTACGGTAGAAAAAACAAAGTCAACTCCATGTTTGGACTGGTGTTTGACAATTATTTATTTCCTCAACATTTTAATGGTGTTTTTATTTTGCTACTAACAACTACCAACAAAGTAAAGAAACATTGGATCGAACATTTAGACATTTACTCTTTATTTTATCTAGAATAAATGTTTTTTATTGTTTTTTGAAAATTCTCTCAAAATAGATTTTTACAATGTAAGTTTATACTAAATTGGTCCCTTAGTTTGTGTTCGGCAGAGTTCACGCTTGTTTTTTGAAAATTCAGACTATTTAGTGATCCAACGAAAGGCGAGGAAATTAACTTATTCATTGATCACTCTTTTTTCCGATTTTTTTAATTGATCACCCTCAACACTGCATGCTACCAAAAGACATTGGTCCCGTGACTAACCAGACCTGTTTTAAATATATTTAAGTACAAGTCAAATAGTGTGGTCATCAACAGAGCTAAAAGCATTACATTATTTTGTGCATCCTGGGTGTGCGGTCTCTGCTACAGAGCTATTGATAGCTATTTATTGGCAGTCACTGTTGCAAACCTATTAATAGATATTTATTTTCTTATACTACTATGAGACAATAACGTGTCTCCGTCAAATGCATGTGGCAGAACTGCAAAAAAATAATAAATTCAAGGCTATGTTGGGAATGCATTATGTTACTGTCACATATCGATTCATGTGATGTGGTTTTACCCACAATGCTTTGAGCCATATATTGTTGCAATGGTATGTTATACCTTGAATTGTATTGAAATAATAATTACTGCTTGGAATTCATTTTCATTGTAACACCATCAATTGTAGTAGGTAGTATTGCTTTATTTATGCATCCTGGTTGTTCGTAAACCTGTTACAGTGCTATTAATAGCAACTTATTTGTGGTCCCTGCCTTGACCATATATTTTTGCACATTTCTCAGTCGTATGTTACGCCTTCTATTGTTTTAAAATAAATTAATAATTACGGCTTGGAATTCGCTTTCATTGTAACGCCTTTAATCTACTTTTATAATATGCCACGTGATTGGCTATATTTTCTGTCCATAACATTTGTCAAGGGAGATAACTATTAAATGCTAATTACTGATTAGTCTCCATTAATTACAATTTTTATTTATTTATTTTTAAAAAAGAAATCCTGGTTCATTCTGGTTGAACAAGGATATGCTGAGTAACATAATGTTTTTTAAATACAATGCGATTGCAAAATTATTTAAATGGCCGTCATTTTTTGACGTCATGGGTAAACTAGTTGTTTTAAAATAAATTAATTACTGCTTGTAACTCCGGACCAGAGTGTGGGATGTGAAAATAAAAGCAATACTACTAACTCTGTCAGAGGGACCACACTTCTTTTTAAGCACTGCACTACTTAATCTGTACCTATATTTTAATGGGTGTTTGAAGTTCATGTCTGGAAAGGTCTCTAAATGGAAGGGTCCATTATTTACCACTGCCAATGAAGTTGGAAGAGGTACATGTATTCACTCGTGTCTGTCTCTATACAATATATCCAAAAGTTTTGGAAGAGTAGGTCATGGTGTAAGGAGGAATTGGTTAACTTTTGGGGTGGATCCAGGAATTCCTTTTTGATTGAGAGATATTTATTCATTTTTTTTTTTCTCGTACATTTATGTATTTACTCATGTTTGTCCACACAATATCTCCAAAAGTTCTCAATGAATTTCAATGACATTTTGTAGAATGGTTGGCCATTGGCTAAGGGAAAAATTAATTCAACTTTGGGGCAGATCCAGGAATTTTTTACAATTACCCCCCCTCCCCCAGCTATATATGAACTGATTTTCATTCTTCTTTTAGTGACAATAGTGTTAGCAGAGGTATGTGCTCTCCGAGTGCTTTTAGTTAAAGAGGCACCTATTAATTTTGCCTCTTATCTGGCTTTTCTTTCTTCATGACTTGATGGGCCAGTTTACTGAGCCTCACCGGACATATTGGGTCTTTTTTGTTAGTGTCCACCAAAAGCCAATGTCCATAATTTTAACTCTTAAATTTATAAATGGCTTGATAACACTCCTAATTGACAGTGGAGCTCTTCTGTGGAGGAAACAAATTTTGTTAAATTTATTATGTGGAATAAAAAAAATTAATAAAAAAAAATTCTCCTAAAGCTGAATTGGGTGGGGGAGAGGTAACTTCGGTCAGTAGTCATTCTCCTTGATATTAACTGCAAGGTTGGTATAATGACAGATATTAACAGATTAAAAATGCAAACAGAAGACGTACTCACAGATCCTTTATTGATACATATTTACAATGACTGCGGTCAACGATCACACGTGTCTTCTCTAGCTTCTCCTCAAACCAATATGGCTGCTCGTTCACCAGAACGTAAAACAGCGCCCACCTTACTGGAAGTTGGTAAGTGCTCTCCTGCTTAAGGGGAATAACTCAAGATACTTACTTAACATTAACATTTAAATTTTGATATATGAATTTGAGAGTTAAAGTACAAAAGCCCAAAAAGAAAAAAAATTTTCTTTTCTTTTTCTTGCCAGATAGCAACTCAATTTCTGTGGTTATTTTGGGGTCAAATTTTAACAGAATTTTGGAGAATCGAAACTTCCCAACCTTTATCCCTAAACGGTCAGTCTTGTATATCTCCTTAGTTGGGTTCCTGATCAGTCAAGTTATCAGATTTTTGCAGCTTTGCCTGAAGAAGAAGCTGTCAAAAGTTTGAAATAAGAAAAGATTAGTAATATAGAGCATAGCATTTTGGGTCTTTTTCATTAGTCCACCACCAGACCAAAGTTTATTTCGTGAGTCCAGGGTTAGAGGTCATGGTTTTTGATTTTTGTGTTGAGGACCAACAAAAAAGACCCAGCATTTTTGGTGGAAAAAAAGAAAAAGTCAATTAATCTTTTTTTCTTTTTTTTCTTTTTTTTCTTTCCCCCCTTTCCCCCCTTGAGACTTTCGTACTTAAAAATTATGGACATTAGCTTTTGGCAGGAACTAATGAAAAAGACCCCAAAGTTTTCTTCTTTTCAGTGGTATTTTAAAGAAAAGAGCTTTTCTTTCTGCGTCCGAAAGAAACCTCTAAATATACGTAGCACTGTCTCTATTGAATAGGAAAACATTATTTGTCTGAATATCTGAGAGAGTGACCAGACCTTGTGAAACAAAGTCAGAATAATGGATGGAGAGCAACATTGGAGAATAAAGATGTTGTTTTGTTGTTGAGTGGGTGGGTTGGGATTATTTGACTTTCCTTTTTGTTTTCTACAGATTTTCTTCTGCCTCCATTCTGGTTTATTTTAGGGTGTGGTCAAATAGTTTTGTGGTTGGCCTAAATAAATCTCCCTCTCTCCTGAGTGAAAGTGCTCAGCTATGACTCTCTAAGCTTACAAATGTTGGGTGATGCGGGGCAGAGTTCTCTTTCCCCCAAAACTGTTAGCATTATTCATAAATATAGCCAAGCCTCATTTAGTATGAACAATTATTCCCATAAAAACCATGAAAAACTAATTGAATTTGTACTTTTCCAAAATATTATTGTATTTAACTTATAGTAATTAGCTCCAACCCAATGGAAATATTTTTTGAAATAATCAAACCGGGTGGATTGCATCAATTTCTCTTTCTCTGAATCTTTGTACATATGCTTGTAATTTAGGAAAACTATATTGAGATCTCTGTGGACTTGCATGCTTCTTTCGACTGTTCAGTTTGGCTTGGCTTGGCTTGGCTTTCATGATCATTTCTTTTAATGCTTCCACATTTCTAAATATA
>VCCN01003440.1:3374117-3392795 GCA_006491835.1 Architeuthis dux | reverse complement strand
TGATCTGATTATTGTCTTCTTTGAATCTGCTTCTTTGAATGCTTTTTGTTCATTTGTGGTACATTCTGGTGTTTTTTTCCTTTTCATTATTTACTAAGGACGGTTCATATAAAACAACAAAATACCTACCAGTTGTTGTATTTGAAAATGCACCAATAACATTGCAGCACATTATTACACAACACCAGCCAAAAGTACACTGACGGATGAGTCAGTGGAACACGTGAGACACACAGGTTTTAATTTTTGCGTATCATAAATAAATCGTACAGAATCAAAATTTGTCTCGTACTACATGAAAAATGGTCTCCTTTTTTTAATTCTTCTGAATTGAATTTGCATTATTCAAATTTGTAGTAATTGAGGCTTGGCTCCATTGCTATTCAGATGCAAATATTATTAGCAATAAATATCTGTTTCTCATCATCTACTCCTCCCTCTTTGTGGTTTTATTCCTGGCAAGTATATTTTATGGAATGAGGTAACAGAAAATAAATAAAAGATTCTCCTCTGACTAGATTTTAGTTTTAGAATTTCATTCTAATTTGTGCTTAACCCATTAGCTGCGAATGACAGGAATTTCTGTCATTGTAGTTCTCTGGCTAACTCAATAAAATGTCACTTTTATTGTGATTGAATGGATAACTATTACTCTTCACCACTTGCCACAGTTATTCTATACATATAACAGCCAAATGAGTATGTTTGGTTGAATGTTTGGTTGAATGTTTGGTTGAATGTTTGGTTGAATGTTTGGTTGAATGTAGTGTCTGCTAGCTGAGATCCTACAACTCATAATGGACTGGTCCACATGAGACCTATTGTACAATGAATTATAGAATTAAAGGGTGGAAAAATTAGACATGCCGTTCCTATAGCAACAAAGTACACTGACCAAATTGAACAGACAACCTGTGTCTATCAACACAATGCAACCAAGTTAACTGCTTTCTCTTTCCTTTCGACTTCCTTTGATGTAGCCGACACAGTGAAGAAGCAAATGGGAGGGGAAAGGCAGTTTATGCCCAAAAACTTGCAAAAATGACCAAAAAAAAAAAAGGAATTCAAAATGGCTCAATTTAAATATGGCCAAACCATCAACTTTATTTTATAAGGAAATAAGTTTTACAATAAACTATGAAAATAAAATTATTTTCAATTTCAGTGTTCTGGACGTTATAAATATTAAAATCCTAAAACTTCAAAATTTTAAAAACCTTAAAACTTTAAAATCAACGTTTTTATGAACGTAGTTCCGTCTTGTGTATGTCATCTGATGCACATGTTACGGCTGTTTAGGCCATTTTCAACATCTCCCTTTAATAAAATAAGCTTCTTTCTATGATTTCTTCTCATACCACATGATGTTAGTGGTGACTTTTCTTAAGTTGAGACTTTCAAAAAACTTAAAATTAGGATACTTGAATTAATAAAAAGATTTTACCTAATAAAATTGTTTTGGCTCCTATTACGAATCTATACATAAATAACCGTGTCATTTTTTATGGGTATCCCTGCTAGTGGTTTAATATTGATTGAACAAGATGGTGAATCCTGAAAATGTCACTCTGTGCTGGCCATGGGGATGTAGGATACCAGTTTTTGTCAAATAAACCTTTGATGAAAATTTGTCTTTTTCTGTAGACTGGTGCATAGGGCTGCATTGTGGTTTTGGTAGCAAGTAGGTTTTATGGGATGGAGTTGCTTTCCTCATGCTCAAGATGGAGTGCCTTACAGGGCTAAAGAGCTCCAACTGCCCTGCTATTTACCCATAGGTGAAGTGGATTCATGCCTTTCCTAAAAGCGTTACTGCCAAGTGAATGTAAGCAACCTCAGTAGAAACTTGAACTCTGTTTGCTGATTCTTGGTAACCTCTTAACCATTATAATTAAGGACTAATACAATGTATAATGATAGGTTGAAAAGCATTTGGTATGAATAGACATTTTGAAGAGCACCTTGCCAATGTGCTTAAAGCATCAAATATACAACGGTTGCATAATACCAGCCATGACTTACAGATGCGAAACATGGTAATTAATAAAACAAGCTGAAAACCAATTACGAATAGCACAGAGAGCCATGGAAAGAGCAATTCTAGGGATAACTCTAAGAAATAGAAAAAGATTAACATGGATCAGAGAGAGGACTAGAGTGAAGGATATTATACAAATAATAGAGCAGCAAAAATGGAGATGGGCTGGTCACCTAGCAAGAATAGATGGGGAAAAGACTAACCGATTCGTGCCCATGGGAAAGTAAACGCAGTAGGAAAAGACCAAATACAAGATGGAGGAACGAGATAGAAAAGTTTGCCGATAAGACTTGTCAGAGGTTAGCACAATCTATGTCGTCATGGAAGGAGATGGGAAAGGCCTTTGTCCAGCAGTGGACTTATAACAGCCGATGATGATGATGATATACCAATGTATATTCATATTTTAATGGAGTAAAGAGTCGGTGTGCTGCATAAGTCAAGTAGTTTTCTTGGTGTGCCGTCATACAATAAAGGTTGAGAACCTATTACCAAAAACCTGATTTAAGATTATTTGTTTTAAATGTAGACTGCTACAGTATTCCTGCCCTTGTTAGCCCCGACCCACAACCACTCTGGGCCTTCTGAATCCATGGTTTGTTAGGCTCTTAAGGGTTTTTATACAGCAGTATTTATTCACATCCCCACAAGAGCGGAATGTGATGCAAGCTAGTAACAATAACACCCCTTCTATATACAGCCAATCTTTGTTATCCGGGTGACAAGAGAAACCAAGGTTTGTACAACCGACTTTGTGCATTGTATAATATCTTTCACTCTAGTCCTCCCTCTGATCCATGTTGATATTTTTATATCTCTTAGAGTTATCCATAGCATTGCTCTTTCCATGGCTCTCTGCTATTCTGAGTTGGTTTTCAGCTTGTTTTGTTAATATCCACGTTTCGCATCCATAAGTCATGGCTGGTATTATGTAAGCGTTGTATATTTTACGTTTTAAGCACATTGGCAAGGTGCTCTTCAGAATGTCTCCATTCATACCAAATGCTTTCCAAGCTATCATTATGCATTGGTATATATTAGTCCTCCTAGTGCAATGGGGAAATTCAGCTTGGGTGAGCAGTCCCCCTGGACCCAGACATTATACATTTTGGAGCTCAGATCTCCGATATCTCAAAGTTCTCAATGAATTTCAATGGCATTTTTGTGGAAGGGAAGGCCATGGGCTAAGAATTGATTATATTTTGTGGCATATTCAGGAATTTCTTTTCTCTATATCTATGTATTCACTCATGTTGGTCCACACAATATCACCAAAAGTTCTCAATGAATTCTAATGACATTCTGTTGAAGGAGCAGGCCATGGGCTAAGGGAAGAAAAATTGATTGAATTTTGGGGTGGATCCAGGAATCTTTTTGATTGATAGATATTTATATTTTCATTCAGTTTTCAGTGACAACAGTGTTGGCAGTGGAACGCACTCTCTGAGTGCTTTGTACTTTTCGTAAGCATTCATTTTGGATGTTTTGAAGACTAATTAGTAACGCCTACAGAAATAGTAAAAGATTAGCAGATGAAGACCAACTACTAGTTCCCATGTGATTTGAATGAAAGTACTTAGGGTATCCATGACTACCACTGCTGCAATACTTACATGGTACAGAAGTACCAGCTGGCCCACGATTTGTTGCCTCTAAGTTGAGCGGCCGCGATACCATACCTCAGTGGTCCCCAACTACTGGGCCATGGACCGGTACCATGCCACTGGGTCGCGAGGAAACCTTCTTTCTTTTTTTTTTTTTTTGTAAAATTTAAAAAAAAATCATTTCCTCTGAACTTAATATTAAATTTGTTAGTATACCATTTTAGAAACAAAATTGATTAGTTGACTTATCACCTATATTCTGGTTGTGATTAACACCCACCTCCATTCACTGGTTGGCAAGAATTTTGTCAATATTAAATTGGTCTGTGGTGGAAAAAAGTTTGGGGAACCCTGCCATAGCCAATAAGGATTTTCTGAGGTGTGGTATGCTTTGAGTTATCACTACACACAGAGGCTCTGGATTCGTACTGTGGCCTCAAGTAAAGCTTGCTCAGTCTCGGGGGTCAGTAAGCCTCTGGGCATCACCTCCCCATTGCACAAATGGGGAGGTAGTTGCAGGGATGGTGCTATTTTTGTGATTGCCTGCACGTACAAGTTCTCACCGAGCTTGTGTCAAATTTGCCATCATGGTGAGGCAAATAACTGTACCTGGTACTTTTGCCGACATTGCGTGGACCAACATGAGTAAATACATATGGAGAAAAAAATGAAAAATATCCCTCAATTGAAAAGAAAAATTCTAAACTCTTTCTAAGGAATATGGTCTATGTGGTAAATGCTACCTTCCTAAAATTTAAAGAAGATTCATAAAAGATTAATACAGATAAAATATATATATATATAAATAAATGCAGATAACTGGAACCAATGTGTATTCCAGATTTCTTATATTTGTCTCTTTATTAAACTTCAGGAAATTTGGCTATGATAAAAGATAAATGCAATCATTTTGAGTAGTTTCAATTCGTTGATAAAAGATACATTTACCTGCTTTGCATGGGCCTGGCATTGGGCTTTCAAGTGTAGCCCAATTCTTTACTTGTATCCCAATCTGGCAATCCTGAGTGGGAGCAGAATTGAAGCCAGCCTGATTATTTTGATTGTCAGCAGAGTGAGCCCAAGAGAGCTTCACATTGGATGACAGATTGTTGGTGGCAATGTTTCTGAATGTGTAGATACCATAGAATTGTCATGTTGGTTATTTTTGGACTGAGGAGACTGACAAAAACAGATGTGTAGTGACATTCCGCAGACTCTGTGGGGGTCGGTTAAAAGCATCTTTGGTGTGACACCTGCTCACCTGGAGATAGATGCTAATTGCAATTCCTTTGTTTGCTTATTTGTATATTAGTTATTACCTATGAAAAAATTCACGGATATATTTGAATTTCTATGAGGTGTTGTTTTTTTTGTTGTTTTTTTTAAGAAAAGAAACTAATATATATTAGTCAGAGAAATGTTTTAAAGTAAAATATTTCAGAATATAAATCTGTAGATGGTAACCCATAGACATCTTGAAAAGTATAGTATTTTAAATATATATAGTATATGTAATGAATTTTTAAAAAAAACACATAGCAGTTTCATAGAAACATAGAGAAATCCTTAGCATTGAAGACAGTTCAAGACACTTTTTTATAGCCATGTCTATTAAACTTAATAAAAATTATTTTTTATAGCCATGTCTATTAAACTTAATAAATATATTTAATATTTTTTACTTAACCAAATATACATAATTAATACTTCAATAAAAACCAGATGCTAAAAATTAGTGAGTGATGGCAAAAAGATAGATAATAACAAATATAAAAGTGATAAATAATAAATATTATGAGAGAAAAGTGAAAAATAAAAAAACAAATCTATCAGTGTTAGCCAAGAATTTGATTTCCCCACCGTTTTATAGGATTTGGAAGTTTTCCGATGTGCGCATTTTTGTATTAGTGAAAAAGCCAAAAATTAAGATACTAAAAATGGCCCAAAAGGCACTGTAAATGGTCAAATATTGCCCAAAAGGCACTATAAATGGTCAAACATGGCCCAAAAGGCACTATAAATGGTCAAACATGGCCAAAATTATCAAAACAGCTGAATTGGGAAACTGGAATTAGGTTTCAATTGAGAATTAGCTGTTAAACAGCTAGTGATAATGCTGGATAACACTGTGTGTGTGTGTGTGTGTGTGTGTATATATATATACATACATACATACGCTTACTGGGGAGGTGCGAGTGGACTAATGGCTAACAGCACAGCCAATGGAATCGGCTCTGAATTCAAAACTAGCTCACTAAAAATAGTGGCAATGAGTGAACTGAAACAGCCACTAGCTTCCCAAAGTACTCAGAACAACCAGTAGGATTCATCTAAATTTAGCCATATAGCTATATTCTTTACTTTTCAGTTATGTTTTATGCATCCCTTCACAGCTTTCATTTTGCTTTTTGTTGCCCTTTTTATTATTTCCTTGAACTTAAGGTGCCTCATTATTTTCTCCATTTTAGGAGACCCTCTTTTCTTTTCTTTTTTTAAATTAAACATTTTTTTTTTTATAGAGTGAGAGGAAATTACCTTGAACAGATCTTTTCTCTACTATTTCTCTTTCTTTCTTCTTTGCACTCTCCTTTTTCCACCTAGTATCACGTCCCCCAACCAACAAACCCCCACCCATTTCTTTCTCACTCTACACTTTCTCGGTCCTTAAAGAACAATTCTGGCAGGTGACCAGAAATTGCTATTAATTTAAAATATATTTGACTTACGTGGCACACCAAACTGTAAAAATGAAATGACATTTCAGTAGTCAATTAACAAAACTTTTATATCAGCATGCACTGATATATGTACCGATCCCCCCTTTTTCTTTTCATCTGTTGCTAAAAAGATTCAGATCTCAAAAAGTCTAGTGATGAAACAACTAGATTGGCAACTCTGTGGTGGAAGTGGGACAGACATAATATCCGTACTGGACATGTTCAAGGCTTAAAATACATGTTTGCGTATTTGGAAAAATCTACGGTGCTTACTTGGAAGATAGTCATTGTACACTATTGTGCTGCGGCACAGTTTGAGAACCATAGCTCTACACTTCCTCTGCACTTAAAGAACAATTCTGGCTGATGCCCAGAAGTTGCTATTAATTTGGTTCGTTTTTTCCACGACTGCAGTTGTTTGTTTGGATGGTTGCCCTGACTCACTAGGGTGCCGCATCGGAGCTCATTTCCTCTTCCCATTGTGAAAACGCATTGCACACTGACCTCAAGTTTTACTTATACTTCTAAAATCTTATTAGAAACTGTCAAACAAAACTGTCACTAAAACTCTCAACATAGGTTTCTTCAGTTCTCAAGTTGGTCTGGCTGGCTGTATCATACATACAGGCTGCACCAATAGAGCTAGAGGGCTGAAAAATTAAACATTTACACCTTATGTCTAGAAAAAAAATGTTATTTTTTTAAAATTACCCCCTTAAATAGGTTGTAAGTGGGGAGGTTCAATTTGCAATGTAAGTTTATGCTAAATTGATCCCTTAGTTTATGTCCGGCTGCGTTCACACTTGTTTTTTTTTTGGTTTTTTTTAAAATTTGGACTTTTTAGTGATCCAAATAACTTATTCATTGATCATCCCTTTTTCCAATTTTTTAATTGATCACCCCCAACACAGTATGTTGCCAAAGGACATTGGTCATGTGATGGTTTCTATTGATGGACTAACCAGACCTGTACTTATCTAAAATCTTATTCTGCTTCATGTTACTTTTCACATCATTAATTGGAGGTACTGGTAATCCTTGGTTCTATGGATGTAAAATATGGTAGTTGAACACAGCATACAAAGGTTCCAGCAGTGAGAGGCTGGAAATGGACAAAGTAGGGTTCATGTTTCCCGAAAGGTATAGTTAACGGAGAACCAGTGAGGCTTCAATGGGAAATTTAAATTAAAATGTCATACTCCCTTTTCTTCATGACAGCGGGACAAACCAACCAACACACACTGTGTATTATTATATGTTAGATGCTCATGTTAAATAAACCCGGCAACAATCTCGATGGTACAAGTGGGCGGATGGAAACCGTGCATCTGACATGCCAAACAGTTTTCGTAATTTCTTTTTGAGGCGCATCCAGAGATTTTCGACAGTCTGGGTGTCAAGAACAAATTAATGGCTTTTAACTTTATTATTGTGTAAATAATATCTGATCAATACGTTGTATGGTTATACTCTTTAGAGCTTTTGTATGCTGTGTTTAAGTACCGTATTTTACATCCGTAAGACCAAGGATAACCGTTATACCCAATTTACAACGTGAAAAGTAACCTGAATCCTTATATTTTGTCTTGCAATTTCTGTACAAGAAATTCCTTTGGCAAGAATGGTAAGCAACTGGTGGTAATAATAATTCCGGATGTTCTTAGAATGGTAAGTGCCATTGTTACCAAAATTCTTCACTATCGTTTCCGTGTCAGTCAGTCATCCATCCGCCTGCTTGTACCATCGAGGTTGTTGCCGGGTTCACATCAGCATCTAACTTATATAATAATACACAGTGTGTGTGTTGGTTTGTCCCACTGTCACGGAGAAAAGGGAGTATGACATTTTAATTTAAATTTCCCATTGAAGCCTCAACGGTTCTGTTAACCATACCTTTCAGGAACATGTTCTCTACTTTGTCCATTTCCAGCCTCTCACTGTGCTGGACGACAAGGTGGACTTTCCCATTTTTCTGTTTAGAAGGTGGGAGAAGATTGTCTCAGCCTTGGCTTGCTGGTTCCATTTTCCGTGCTGCTAACTGTTTGGCTACTGGCACCTCCTGTAAGTGTCACCAACCGAAATTCATTAAAAGCACAAAAATTATCTTTTTGTTGATTATTCAAACTTGTGTCCTGGTTTTCGGTCTTTCTCAGATGTAGATTGCATCCTCTAAATCAGTGGTTCCCAAACTCATGGTTGTGACCCTAATTAGTATTGCATGGATGCTTCTGATGGTTGCAGGATGGTTTGAAAACAAAATTTAAAAATGTAAAATGTTTAAAATATAAAGAGTAAAAAATACATCACTTTTTTATCTTCATTCTAATTTTAGTTGTTTTTATACAACTTATTAATTCTGTATTGTATAAAAACAACTAAAATTAGGATGAAGGTAAAAACTAGTCAAATTTAATAAAAAGTGGTGTTACAATACTTCATCCAATATTAAAAAACTTGATTTATGAAAAAGACTACTAGGTCTCATATGTAAAACAACATAAATATGGCTCAGTGAGTTGTAGGGCATGAGTTTATAAGTGTAAATCAGCTTCTGCTAATCCATGAAGTCTTCGTGGCTGATTGGTAAAAGCAGCTAGGTGTAAACTAGTCTCCCTCTGACAATGTGGGTGTGAGTTTGATTCTCACCGAAGGCTTACACTTTATTTCTGATTGCACTGTTATTCATTGAAACAGTTGTATAAAAACAACTAAAATTAGGATGAAGGTAAAAACTAGTCAAATTTAATAAAAAGTGGTGTGTTACAATACTTCATCCTATAATAATAAAGATTGAATAAAAAATAGTTCAAATATATTTACATTACAATTCCGGAATATAAAGCATCATTGAAACTCTGGAAGAGGAAAATAGTTATGAATAATAAAGCATTTGTAAATATATGAAAACTCAATATTCCTGTCTGTTCACGTCCAATAATTGTACTTGATTATTAAATTAGAGTAAAAAGGTTTAGGAAACCTTGTCTTACATATTTTCTATAGTTTTGAGAATGGTCATAACATTCAAATAGTTCTTCGAACGATTAATTCTCCTTGTTGTTTGTGTTGTTAACACGTTTTGGACAATCCATTCTTCAGCCTTCTTCAGGTGTAATATCCGAGTGTGATGGGGTAAACAGAAGTTTATTTTAATTTCAAAGGAGGTAACTCTTATGTAGGCTTCGGGTGTTTCTTTATCCTTGTCTTGTCAGTTTTTTTTTGTTTTTTTTTTGAGCAGCAGAAGCAACATCGGGTTGAACTCCACACTTACATGTTTAACTCTTTCCTACCTGGTAAAGCCTTTTGTCTGGAATCAGTGGCTGGGTTCATGACATAAACAGGGGGTAAGGTTTGTGGGTAAAAATTTCAGTGCAGGGTTATAAAAGGTCACAAAAGGTTGATAGTTCTAATTGCTCTGTTACCCTGCAATTATCATGTGTAGGAAACCATGCAGGTTCAGGTGATCTGTGAAAAATACTTCTTAGTCAATAAAAGGTGATTCCTATTTATTCATACTCAACAAGAATATATTGGCAGTTGTTACCTTTCCTGTTTTTAAAATGGCCACTGTTCCAGCTGAGAATAAGAAACGCTGATGACGAATTTCAAATCAAAGAAGTAGAGGACGATAACCCTAACACTTACCCTGCAGCTGGAATGACGGCCATTTTGAAACGGGAAAGGTAACAATAGCTCATACATTCGTTTGATTAGGTTGTAGTTTTTTATAAATGCTAACAAAAGGACCTTCTTGTTTGCTGTACATTTCTGATACTTAGCGAATCTGTGTGTCAGAAAAAAGCATATTCATAATTAATGCTTGACTTCTGTCCACCTTTTGTCATCTTTCAAGAGTCGATGCTTTCTTCTCTCTTGACCTCCTGTGACGACATAAAGTCGGTAATATCTCCGTTAGTCGATTGACGTCTCTTGCAGCAGTATTTCTATATTTGGTCAGCTGGCATCTGACCAGAAATACCCAACCATTGCTCTGTCTGTCTCTCTCGTATCAGTCGCCCATCCTGAGAGACTTGGCTCAAGTGAATTTAGAATGACTGGGAAAACTAGTTCATGATGGAAACTGGCACTAAGGTTTTAGTGACTCTTTCTCTCGGTCTCGCTTTCTCATGTTCATACATACTCTCTTTCTCTTGCTTTTATGTGCTCAGAATATTGGACTGGAGGGTGTAAGGACTAATATTTAATTCCTAATTCCTACTACCAGGCTCTGTCTCTCTCAGAAGCAGCCAACAATATTTATTACTGTTTTACAAGTACTTAAATGTACTGGCAAGTAAGGACTGTAAAAAAATCACTTTCTCAGGGACTTAGTCTCTGCTTGTAGATTTTTAACTCACACCAACCATATTTATACTGGAGGTTTGTTAAAGAAACCGTTATCTTCCTACAGGCAGGTTTTCAGCTAGATATCTACTTTACAGGGGTATACAAACAGATAAGGATTTGGTTTAGCTAACCTGACAGACACAAAGTAAGGGTCCAATTTAGCATTATACTTGCGTTGTAAATCAAACCCCTCGTTAAAAACTTAAAAGTTTGGAAATTTTCAAAAACTAATATGCTAAAAACATGCTCCATAGTCCCATTAGTAACCACAAAATATTTGGTGGCCATAGCCCTAGCCGTCTTTGAATTATGTGATGACAGACAGATATACAAAAAAGACATTTGATGAATAATACGTTTGACATGTGTCGAAATGTCACCAACAGTCTCTTGATTACTTTGAAATTTTGTCACTTTTTGATTTCTGTCTTGTTTACAAATGAAAGTTGGCATGTTTGGTCAGTTTGTCTTAAGAGTCACATACCTACCAACACTTATACAGCCAGGCTTCAACTTAACATCTGGGTTACGTTCTGGAAGTATAGCCGTAACTTGACCTGGGCGTGAGCCAACCAGCTAATATATAGTGAATTGAAATATACGTACTGCAAAACATAAGATACCATGACGGATACACATTTACCTAAACCTCTATATTGTAAATACACATGTCTAAATACCATAGTTGATAAAATTTAAATACTTGTCTTCCAAATTGATGATATGCCTTTTCCTCTTTAACTCTGCAATAGTCTTGCTTTGAGAGGGGGCATGATACAATGTATATTTTCAGATCTTGGCCAATGAGATACACACAAACAAGACTATTCGAATTCATGCTGGTGTCTCATGTTATCAAGACGAGAACATTTTTATACAGTACAATGTTATTTTTTTCCATTTCAGATTTAAAAAAAGATAAATTGCAGATAGGTCAGGTCCCCAGTAAGGGCTTATGGGGGACCTCTTACATATTTGCAATCGGTTGTTAGTCGATATATGACTGTACTGTCTTGTCTTACTAGTGTGAGCCCCACCTTCTCCAAACCATTGATGAAAGTCAGTTGACTGGTGGGAATTTAAGAATACATTTTTTTATCGCGTCTGTAGGTTTGTAAGAAATGCCTGCAAGTCAAATGCTCCTATTGTTCAGTTGCGGGTTTCATTTGTTGCACTTGTTGACCTTGTGTGGCTTGCTCAGGTTTTCATGTCAGACTGGGTTATTAAAAGCAAAATTATACACTGAAACCTAGTATTAAAAAAAAATTGCTGAATGCTCCATGACTGTTATGTGGATGTCAGTGTATGATCATAATCAGATCTAAATTCTTATATCCTCATTGGGGATTTGTGCCAACTTTTCCCGGAACTCCTGCTAAGGGGTAACGATTTTAGAAATTCCAAATATAATCATTCATCTCTCTTTTCTTTTTTTTACACCCTTGGTTCTCAAACTGTGTGCCGCAATTATCTCCTGTACTGCATAATTTTTTCCAATTACACAAACGTCTATTTTGAGCCTTGAATATGTCCAGTATGGATATTATGTCTGTCCCACTTCCATCACTAAATTTTGTGAGTTCTCAACCTTTTTTAGCAACAGATAAATTGTTAAACCCTCCATGACTGTTATGTAGAAGTCGGTGTACCCCAGAACCATAATCAGATGATTCTTGCTAAATAAACTACAGGGGTTTTCCGGTTAACAAACGGGTTCCGTTCTGACGACCATGTTGCTAAACAAAATGATCGATAAACGAAAGCCTTGTTTAAGGGCTTCAAAATCCAACCTTCACCCCTGTTTTTCCTAATATTTTTCATTTTTTATCATTATTATTAAGTAATTGTAACACATTATTTCAATTAAATTTGACTAGTTTTTACCTTCATCTTAATTTTGGTTGTTTTTATATACAACTTTCAATTTGTGGCATTATTTTTACAGCAACGAATAACAGCTCAGTCGGATAACAAAGAATAAACCTTTGGTG
Source organism: Architeuthis dux (assembly GCA_006491835.1). Lineage (NCBI taxonomy): Eukaryota > Metazoa > Mollusca > Cephalopoda > Oegopsida > Architeuthidae > Architeuthis > Architeuthis dux. Next base: position 3,380,101 of record VCCN01003440.1, on the reverse strand, counting down.
AGAATCCAACTCACACCCAGAGGGAGTCTAGTTTACTCCTAGCTGCTTTTACCAATCGGCCACAAAGACTTCATGGATTAGCAGAAACTGATTTATACTTTCAAACTCACTCCTTACATCCAACTCTCGGCACCATATTTTTGTTGTTATGTATGAGGGTGTGAGTTCGATTCTCACCGAAGGCTTATTCTTTATTATCCAAACTCACACCCTCATACCTGAAAACAACAAAAATATGGCCTGAATTGAAAGTTGTATATAAAAACAACTGAAATTTAAGATGAAGGTAAAAACTAGTCTAATTTAATTAAAAATAGTGTCTTTTTCAATTTGTTTTCAATCTTTGCTAATGGGGAGCATATTTTCCTCTTTTAAACTGCTACTACCCTCTTATCTTTTCTGGGGGAGGAAACGCTCTGATCATGTTACTCTTGCATTATACTGGTTGTACATTTACGGGAGAGAGTTATCTGTCGAGGGAAACAAACATTTTGTCCATACAGGAGAAAGGCTCCCCCACGTGGTCGGAGAGAAAGACAATGCAAATCAGTAATTTCAAGGAAAATATGGATTCATTTTATTTCCTTTGATAGCTTCAATGCAGGGCCGGTTTGTGGATCGATCAGTGTATTGAATTCTGTTTTGTTGAAATTTTCTTTGTTACTTTATTGAGGGACTGATGGTGATGATAGCAGTTCAAATCAGGCCACATTGATTTTTTTCCTCTTACTCTGTCGCTCACCCTGACAGGTGAGGAGTCAGGTTCCTAGCTTGTTGACCCTTTCACTGCTGTATTCCCCACTGACTAACTGCCGCCTGATTTGAATTGACGTCCTAAAAACTACTCAATGGAGCTGATTGGTCAAACACATTCTCTTTGTTCCCTCGGTCCCATTGGTCAGCCCACAGAACATGATATGGTGTTTTGCAGCAAGTCATTCTTTACTCTCATTACATTACCACTTTTTTCTTTCAATTCAAATTGAAATCCGTCGTTGTCGGAAATGTGGTTTGTCAATAAACGAATTGGTTATTAACCAGGGTGAGGGTGGGGACACCTATATTAGATTTGAAAAGCTGATTTTGTTCATTAATTTTATGAGACTTGAAACATTGAACAATCTATATAAGGAACAGTGCGACTCTTTCTGTTTGTTTCTTTGTTTCTCTGTCCGTAACTTCCACAATCTATTACTGACGAAAAATAATTTTTAAAAAGTAAGATAAAATGAATTTAAAATAGAAAAAAAATCAATAAATAAAATTTAAAATTTGAAAAATTAAAATAATTATCCATATATTTATTTCATCTGGTTTTTCTTATTTTGTAATTGTTTTTGAGGAAGTATTAAATATTATACTCTTCGAAATAATAACTATTTTCATCTGCATATTTTATATCTTTATAGTTTCTTAAATAACTGGGATTTCCACGGGTCTCACTAGTTTAAAATAAATATTTGGGTTTTCTTATTTATTTGTTTATGTCATATAAATACGCCATTATTCATAATTATGCTTCTTCAGTTCAGCTGTTCCCATGTCGTGCGGCACATGAGGAAATGCGTTTGTCTCTATTTCTCGAACGATCTATCTTTAGAGACCCAAGCATTATTTCTGTAGCAATTTTTACAGGGCTGGGGTGCTAACCCGATACCCAAAATGGACTGCCTTACATGGCTAAAAGGCTCTAACTGCCCTGCCATTCATCCATACCCGGGGGGGGGGGTCATGCCTTTCCCAAGGGCATTAGTGCAAAGGGAACACACTGTCCCAGCAGGAGTTTGAACAAGGTTCACCAATTCCATTCTCTGCTGTTAACTATTAGGCCACCTGCACCTAAAATTATGCTTCTTGAGAATGATGAAAGATTGTGACTTATCTGGTAAAAAGGATATTTCTTTAATATGTTCAGTGCCAAATGATGTTAATTACATAAGGTCCAAATTTTTGAAATTCACACCTTGTCTTCATTTTGTCCTCTCTAAACTGCTGTGACTAATACCTCCTTTCCAGCAATGCTATTGAGTCTCTGGGGAATCCCCATTGTTCTATCTTTGGCCTACACAAAAAAAATGTTGGTGCTGAATGTGTTAAGTTGGTCAATTGGTACTATACTAATTTTTATATAAACTTTAATCAGTAATGTACAAGTTTTGTTTAAGATACGTTCTGTCATTTTGAGAAGTCGTCATAAATCCAAAAGTTGCTCAAACTACAGAACTTGTTCTTTTGTTTACTTGAAAATGAGGTTAGGATTGTGCTTTCAGATTAAAATTCTCATTGGAGGGTGAAAAACAGGAAAAACAGGTGAGGAAAGTTTTTGCTTTCAAACCTGAAAAGATTTTGTTAATGTTTTTTGTCTGAATTTATTAGACAGGATGTTTTCATCTTTGTATGTGTTTTAGTATGACTATTTTCTTTGTCTGTTAATTCTTTTCACGTTTCAGCCATGTACCCTCTGGCCTTCTTCAGGTGTTCTTTGTTCTGGAATAAGGAAACTAGTTCCTGTCACGTCACGTCACGTCACGTCATGTCATTTTTTTGTTTTTGTTTTGTTTTTTTGGTATTCCTATATTTTGGCACTGTGTTCTGGTGTTGCTTCCCCTTTATCGGGTGACCCATGTTTTTTTTCTGGATCATATATCACAAAGAGCTTTTTTGATCAAAAGTTCCCAGACGCTACCCCCCCCCCCCAAAAAAAAAAACAAAAAAAACAAAACATGACATGACAGGTAAAATAGGGTGAATGTTACAAGAAGCATACATCGCAGGAACTAGTTTCCATATTCCAGAACAAAGTACACCCAAAGAAACGTGAAAAAATGTGCAACATAGACAAGGATAATAGTCCAACTATACCATATACAATGTTTGTTACAATCTCTGAACATAAAAACAGGTAGTCAACATTTAACAGTACAATTGAAAATAGAGATCACTCTGTACCACTATCGATGAAGGATGATGTGCATGAGTGTGTTGCAGCAGTCTTAAGCATCGAAGGTGGTGACCAGGCCGGTTTGTGGCCCAAAAATACCCCACCGGACACGAGGGAGAGATGAGAGATAAATTTAATATACGGGGAACATACCATATCTTCCTGGTGGAAACCTGTGGGGGGAAAACGCAAATTATGCAGAGCTTCTCTGTCTTAAGAGAAAATAAAACAACAGGGTCCGTCTGTTAAAATTGATTCCTTTATTTCTAGGATGCAACCATGGCTCGGATTCCAACACTTCAGCAAAGCACCAACTACTGTAATGGATCATTGGCTAGCTGCCACCTTTCTCCCACTTTAATGCCTAGCTAAATCTCCTGCTCGCCTCCCCCTGTCCAGCGGGGCAGTCAAAAACCATATGTGCCTTTGGTCAAGATTCCTTGCCGACTGTTGAGTCTGACGTATTTTACTGCCAAAAGAATCAAACTTTGTCTAACGGTTCGGCTAATCAAAAGCGCAAGATTTCAAAAACCCTGTGGTAGGGCATTTGATTGGTTTACTACATCTACCATCTTCAACTTACCCTACATGCTTTGCAAAACCTTTCCTTCCCATATTATTTTACATTGGCTTCTAACCTCTTACTAAACAAACTAGTAAAACTCAGTAGTAACCATCATGTTACCAACATCTTTTGGCAGCATGCCTTGTTGGTGGTGATCAATTAAGTTACTTCTTACACATTTTTTTCAAATTTTCTAAAAACAAGCAGGCACAAATTAGGGATCAATTTAGCATAAACTTACATTGTAATTGAATGTCCCACTAAAAACCTGGTGTTAAAAAATTGTGAATCACCGATTGCATTGTCTGTCCTGTTAAGTTAGGCTACCCGCATCTTTTGTAGTAAGCAAAAATGTGCCATGAGTTTTTTTATCTAGGCCAGTAGTCAATAATAATTATTTCTGCCAATGAAGTAGGAAGGGATATATGTATTCACTCTTGTCTGTCCGTCTACACAATATCACCAAAAGTTCTGAATGAATTTCAATGACATCTTGTTGAAGAGTGGGCCATGGGCTACAGAAGAAGTAATTACAGTTACCTCCCTTGCATCGTAGCTATATGTCCACACAATATCTCTAAATGTTTTCAATAAATTTCAATGAAATTTTCTGGAAGGGTAGGCAATGAGATAAGGAAGAATTGGTTAAATTCTAGGACGGATCCAGGAATTTTCTTTTTCAATTGAGAGATATTTTTTTCATACATTTATGTATTCACTCATGTTTATCCGTACAATATCTACAAAAGCTCTCAATGAATTCCAGTGGCCATTGTCTATGATATGGTGGGACTATTTTCCTTGTCTATATGTTCATTTATTCACAACGTTTCAGCCATGTACCATCCGGCTTTCGTTGTGTGTTCTTGGTTCTAGAATGTGGAATCATTTTAATAACACCATCGGCGGCTACACGGCTGAAACGTTGTGGATAAATGAACATATAGACAAGAAAAATAGTCCGACCATATCACAGACAATGATTAATACACCCTGTCTAACAAAATTCAGACAAGAATTAGTTGGTTCAGTTTTTGACCAATGAGCATGTATCTAGAACTTGGATAGATCTTTTGAAACCATGAATATATAGACGAGGAAAATAGTCCGACCATATCATAGACTGTGCTTTATAAAATTCAGAAAAGAATTCCGATGACATTTTGTCAAATGGTAGGCCATGGGCTAAGGAAGAAGTGATTACATTTTGGGGCGGATCCAGGAATTTTTCAGTTACCTCCCCTGCATCGTAACTATTTATGAACTGATTTCCATTCAGTTTTTAGTGACAGTAGCATTGGCAGAGATACTTGCTCTCCGAGTGCTTTTTAGTCTCTTTATCAAGTGACTAATCTAATTAGCAGTCGCGTGTCTTTTAATTATTATTCCTAGCACATGTGCAGTAGCGAAGGTTAGGCACTTGAACTTTTGCAATGGCAATTAACTTTGGCTTAAAAGAAAAAGTTCCTTCTATGTTTTCGATGCCCCGTTCTCCGATTTCCATTGCTTGTTATAGTCAAAGAATCTTTTGAACATTTTTGGATTCTCACTGGCAGCGTGCCTCTTGGCATGTTGCAATTCTCATTTTCCGGGTCAAATGAAGAAAACATCTGAGACAGGCAGCGTAGGTTTGGGACTATTGGGTAGGTAGCATGTGGGACGTGGGAGTAGTAATTAGGTTGTTATGCATGAAATGTCATTTTTTTCACGTCACAGAGAATAATGCTAAAAGTGGAAAGTTTAATAATGTAATTGCCTTCAATGTAAATAGATATAATTCATTATTATTGTCCTAAACAGAAATGGTGTCTACCCAAAAAGTCAGACTAATTTTCAATTATGTTTTCCAATTAGGACATAATGCTGCTCAAGCTGCTGATAATGTCAACAAAGCATTTGGAGTGAGTAAGTTTAGATCTAGAAATATTGATGCCAATAATAAACCTCGAGGGAGGCCCAAAACTGTTCTTAACGATGGAGAATTATCGAAAGCATTGCCCAACAATCTATTTAATCAAAAAATGACCCATTTGAAACAATAACCTTTTTCCAACGATCTTCTAATGATAATGTACCATCTCTATAAAATTCTTTCGGTTTAACGATCATAAATTCAGTAAAAGCACAAATTATGTGTATACATATTAGTAATATGTATACACACATAGATGTGTGTATGTGTGTAAAACAGCAGCAGCGCCTTCAACAAAGCCTTCATAAGATGGTTTCGGGGAGGATGCATCATTACCACTAATCCAGGGCACCCAAGCAATACCTCAAGATACCAACTGGCTTTGTTGGTTCTCCATCACAGTGCAGGAGTGCCAAATTGATGCAGCCTCTGTCCGATCTTGGAGCCTTTTGATATACTTACCTTTCTCTGTTGATGATAATTTGAATCTAGTCAGGTATGTCGAGGTGGCATATATATAATATATGTATGTATGTAATATTGGATGTATGATACACTTATGCATC
>VCCN01003440.1:3345444-3359653 GCA_006491835.1 Architeuthis dux | reverse complement strand
TTTATATTATATTATATAACATGCTTTTGGTGGGTAAAAGCATATTTGGGTATATAAGTAAATATTCTTATAATGTAGATGATTCTTCAACTGTGTATGTATGTGTATGTACAGGCATACTTTGCTTATTGTGCTTTTTACACATTAAAAAAAGGTTGTAGCTATTCTGCATCAAGCAAGACGATCAGCGCTATTTTGCCAACTTTATTTGCTCGCTGTCTGTCTCACATTTTGCTAATTCTCGCAGTTCACACATTTTCAGTATTATTACATTCAAATTTGTCTGATTAATAACCGCACAATGGCCTCCTAAGTGCTCAAGGCAAAGAAAGTCTCATGTTTCTCACTTGAAATCAAAAGCTAAAAATGATTAAGCTTAGTGAAAGGCCTCATTAGTGTGTTTGTGTAATACTATAAAAACAACAAATGTTTCTTTGTTTTATCAAATCCCTTAACGGATGTACTCTACAGGCTGCAAATATGTGTACAAGGATGACTTGACCCCCAGGATGAACATTAAGGGAGACTAGTAATTTTTCACCAAATCTACTCGAGTTACACTACTTATTTAATTTTACGGATTCTTATTAAAATATCATTTCCTTTCCTGTGTCATTATATACCTGTCCTTTATTTTCCACTTTGAACTTCGAAATGTTAGAATCATTCTCAAATCTTTTTTTCGTTTTTTGTAGGTAAGTGTCGACTCCAACTGGATTACATCGCAATAAAGACTGCAAGGTACCAGGGCGAACTTGGATTACAGGTTTCTTTTTTGTTTTTTCACAGTATACTCTTGTAATGGCACTCGTTCTAACAGCACTATTTAATGACACACCCATTCTAAAGGCATGTTTTTTGTTTATATTTTCGCAAGACTATTGTCGGAGATTAGTTTGCAGCAACAGCACATGAAGATTTCAGTGCATTATTTTAAAAGCTAAAATTAATAAACCCTTAAAATAATGCCACCAAAAGCAACACAGAAATCTGAAAAAAAAAAGTCTTCTCAATTAATGAAAAGCTTGAAATAATTCAGAAGATGGAACCAGGTGGAAGTAGAAGGGCATTAATATAACATTGGGACTCCCTACACTGTACAATATATAAAAAAAAGTCCAAACAACTGGCTCTGTTTGTTAATGTGTCCCTGCAGCTCAACTAAATTTGGCACAAATGTGGCATGCATGCCCAATGGACCTAGGGGAATGTTTTAAAGTAAAAGGTTTTTAAATTCCACGTTTTCCATCCAATCTTTTAATATATTATAGATTTGTTTGATTGTTATGTGAAAGTAAGAAAAACATAATTTTTAATTTGTTTCATTTCAACATCTCTGACTGCTTTGTCCTGGGAGACATTTTGAATGGGATCACACTCTCCCCTCAATGAGTAGGGAAAATTTATTTTTTATTTTTTAAATACTCAAAATAGGTTTTTAGAGGTGGGTTCAATATGCAATGTAAGTTTATGCTAAATGAAGCACTGTATTTTTTTTATTTTTTTTTTTATTTTTTTTTTAATTCAGACCTTTTTTAGTGATCACAGCCCAACAAAAGGCTAGTGAAGTAACTTATTCATTGATCACCTCCTTTTCCAACTTTTTAATTGATCACCCCCAACACTATATATGGGTGGCAGTGATTCATAATTTCCCTTGGAATGCTAGTTATTATTATTATTATTTTGTTTATATAAATCTGTTGTATGTTTGTCTTGAAAGAGTTAAGCGATTTGTTTTTAAAAGCTGATAATTTGTGTGGGGTCATTCTCTGCGGCCAGTGCTTCCTAACATTGTATGTGAAATTGTTGTTTATTCAAATCAGCTGACCCTTCAGATGCAACCCACAACACACCACCTCTTGTATTTTTTGTCTACTTCCTGTTTTCCCACGTTTCTGTTCCACCGCCTTTGTCACTCACACGTTGTCTCGTCAGTCTATTGTGATAATCTTAGCCTCATCTTCATCCACTTCCTGTCGTCACTGGCCACTTTATGCCAGCTCCTTTTCTTCCCACTCCTTTTCATTGTCATATTTTCACTTGATGTACGTCAGTATTTTTGTTTAGTAAAAACAAAACACTTAAAAGCTAGAAAACTCTGAGTGCAGCCAACATTGACACTAGAAACCAGTGTTGCCAATTTAGATGGCTTTGGGGGGGAGGGGTTAATCTGGGAATTACTCACAAATTAAAAAATTAAAAAACAAAAAAACCTCTAAATCGGCAACACTGAGCTTCCAAAAATCAAAAAATTTTAAAAAAACCCAATAACCCCTATCTAAATTGGCAATACTGGACTCACATATTCCAAAAATAAAAATTTTAGAAAATCCCCATCTAAATTGGCAATACTGGATTCATATATTCCAAAAATAAAAATTTTCAAAAATCCACATCTAAATTGGCAATACTGGACTCACATATTCAAAAAATAAAAATTTTCAAAAATCCCCATCTAAATTGGCATACTGGACTCATATATTCAAAAAATAAAATTTTTAGAAAATCCCCATCTAAATTGGCAATACTGGACTCACATATTAAAAAAATTAAAAAAACCTCCAAATTGGCAACACTGCTAAAAACTGAATGAAAATCAATTCATATATTGCTACGATGCAGGGAAGGTAACTGTAAAAAGATTCCTGGGTCTGCCCCAAAATTTAATCAATTCTTCCTTAGTCCATTGCCCAACCTTCCACAAAATGTCATTGAAATTCATTGGGACCTTTTGGAGATATTGTGTGGACAAAGACATGAGTGAATACATATACCTCTTCAAACTTCTTGGTACAGGTAAGTAAAGTTTGAGGCTTTTTCCCTAATCCCCACTAATGGTCGATTGATATGGGTTTTGGCTGATGCTGTTATTTAGAGAGCAGGGTGGCCAATGGCAGATATATATGGTCAATGTTTTGTTTTTGTTTTTTGCATCTAAAATAATGTATTATTCCCTTGAACACAGAAAAATATTTGAAAATAAAAAATGTGCATTGTCTCTGGGAAATGAAAAAGTTCTGAAGTGTATACATTACTGATACCATTGTTCAGACTGAGATCCTCATCTTGGTTGTCATTTTCACAACGTTTCGGCCGATGTACCCTCCGGCCTTCTTCAGGTGTCAAGCTTACCGGAACTATTGAACTGAACCCTTTATTCAATCCACATATTCAGTCCGAACAATGGTATCAGTAATACTAACACCTCATCTCAGAAATACCGAACTCAGTGTCTACATTAGTTATAAACACTGTATAGTCTACTTCAATGTTTACCCTTTATTTTCTTCCCCACCCATACAGCTAAAGAAGCCTAAGCCTACCTTCCCTTCCTTTCTTTCTTAGGAAAGAAAGAAGACTAAGAACCAACACAACTGCGTCTGCCCTCTCTTCATACCCCCTCACTCTGTGTTGTATGGTTGTCTCTCTGGACTCTACTATCCCACCTCCGACTAGGTCAACCCTTTGATCTTGTTGAGCCGAATTCATGAAAAATTACATCTTTTTTGCCCCCCCTTTTCAACCCTTCAGTTTTAATTTTAAACTAAAAGGTACTTTTTTCTATTTGAATAAAAATCGGCCTCATGGTGCTCAATAATTCAAAATGTCAAATATTGGCCCTATAAATTGGCCGGACAATTAATCTGTCGACATCTAGTCCCCACTAAAAGAAGCCCAAAGAGAAGAGAAAAAAATGATTAAATTGCATTTCTTTTTCTCGCCGTCTAGAAACTCAATTCGTGGTGCTATTTTGGGGTAAAATCTTAACAGCAATTTGATGTTGGAGAATCAAAACATTTCAACCTTTTTCTTGAACGGTCAGTCTTGTATATCTTTTTAGTTGGGTTACAGATCGGTCAAGTTGTCAGATTTTTGTATCTTTGCCCGAAGAAGAGGTTGATGCTGTCAAAAGTTTAAAATAAGAAAAAATTAGATGTTATAGGGCATAGCATTTTGGGACTTTTATTGTTAGTCCTTACCAGACTAAAATTTTCATAACCAGTGGGAATAGATGAAGTCTCCAGAAAGTGCTTGAACTGTTGTTTGTGGGTCGTTGGCCACTGCTGTTGATAATTCATCATCATTAAGAACAGGTTCAGGCCTGTCTCAAGGTTTAGTATTGGTATCCATATTTCCAGACCTAAGCCGATTGAACCAATGCTGAACACTTTGCACTGTAGTAGTGTTCATTCAAATGCTTTGCTGACGTTATCAGCAGCTTGAGCTGCATTAAGCCCTAATTTGAAATCGTACTTGAAACTTGAACTTCTTGGGTAGACACCATTTCTGTTTTGGGCTCAAAAACCTCTAATAAACAAACTATACCTCTCTTTACATAGAATCTGCAAGAAAATGCAATTACATTAGTACATCTTCCACTTTTAGCATTAAGTTCTGTATGATGTAAAAAACAAACTACATGTGTAACAAGCTAATATTTATTGATTTGTTCTATTTCTTTTGTCACAGTGGTGCACGGTTGGGTAGTAATGTAGGATTCTCTTAAAGGTGGGGGTGATCTCTTCTCAGTTGTTGCCTGGTTTTGAAAGCGGGGCTGATCTTGTTGCCTGGAAGCTCTAGATTAAATATGGTTACAGCTTGTGCCGATTCAACTCAAACTTTGTTCTCATTGTCCTAGATAAAAAGTACTTGACTAACTTATCTACTAGGTGGACTTGGAAACAAAAGAATGAGTAAACTTATGTGTAGATATAACAGTCCAGTCAAAAATACCATCCAGTTTTGTAAAACTCATTAAATAGAATGGAATAAGTTTTGTCCTACATAGCTGACCAAGGTTTACAAAGGCATTTGGAGGACTACCACTCATTGTAACTTCTCCAAATCCCATAACTGTCCATATTTGGCACCATTTTTTATTAATTAAAATTTGTTAAAAAAATTTCAGGATATTAAAAAAAAAATTTGCCATGGTTATATTTTGATGCTAGTTATTGCATTTATTTGCAATTGCTAATGAGAAAAAATAATTAAAAAAAACACTTTTTGAAAAGTTTTATTTTTCTCCGGCTAAGGTCTGTGGAGAAAAAAATACTGGCTCTAAACATTTATAATTTTGATATGTTGTGACTATACCTCTTGGGAGTATTCAGTGCAAATTTTATGTTCCTTGGTTTTTATTATTATTAATATTGTTGTTAGGTTGGTCTATTTGGCACTTTTTGATTGTTTTAATAATTTGCTTCTACACTGTTTCTATTTCGTTTTGGGGTTTTTTATTTCAGATTATTTAACTTCTGCAGTCTAAATACCAAGTACATGAATAATAAAGATTAGAATCATAAACAATCATGGTTCGACATTACAAGAAAATGCAATATTAATAAACAAGAACCATAAGTTCACCAATGCATCCACCATCCGTGGTAGTAGTAGCAGGAGGAAGAGGATAGTTCACACAAAGGTCTGGACAAAGTTTCATATCAATCCAACATTATACGGCTGGGGAAAATTGATATTTAACATTACTAGTTGTCAGAAACAAATATCAAAAATTGTGTAAACAACATCGCAGGTTTTGAATAGAGTCTGTTGTTTACTTCTTGAAAAAGATCAGCCACAGTTTTGCATCTTTCTTGCTGGATTTGGGCTCGCGCTAATGTCCTAACAAGATTCACCTCGCCTGAAAAAATATTTTGCTCTTCTTGGATTACCATTTGTCCTAATCTGCTCTAGACGGATTTGCTTTAATCTGTCAGGGTCGATGTTTATCTTATTGTTTTATTTTCGGTTTTATTAGCTTAGGGTAATCTGTAGTTTTCATGCTGAATTTTTTGTAAGACAGGTCAAGGTCCTCACCATCGTTACAGACAGAAACATCAAGAAGCAACAGGTTTTTGTCGGAAGCTTTTAATCCGAAACCGTCAACATAGGTTTCTTCAGTTTTTAAGCTGGTCTGGATTGCGCGTACAGGCTGCAGCAATGGAGCTAGAGGGCTGAAAACTTAAACAATTACTCTTTTTTTTGAAAACTCCCTCCCAAGTAGCTTTTTAGTTGGGGGGGGTCAATTGTAAGTTTATGCTAAATTGTTCTCTTAGTTTGTGTTCAGCAGCATTCATGCTTGATTTTTGAAAATTCAGACTTTTTAGTGATCACCACCCAACAAAAGGTGAGAGAAGTAACATATTCATTGATCAACCTCCCTTTTTTTTTCTTTTTTTTTTTTTGCTAAAAGACATTTTGTTGAATGACCAACCAGACCTGTTTTTTAATCACTGCTACCAAAGGTGTAGATTATTCATGTGTTCACACAGTTATGTATCTATCTATCTATCCTAAATTTGCTGAGCCCTAAACGTTCATAGAAACTTGAAATTTTGTACACACACTCCCCTTAATGAGTATGGAAAATGCCTTTTTGTTTTTTGGAAATTCCCCTCCAAAATAGGGTTTTAGTTATGCTAAGTTGGTCACTAGTTTGTGCCTGTTTTTTGTAAATTCAGACATTTTTTAGTGATCACAGCCCAAGTTTTTAATTGATCACCCCCCATGAAATACATTCAGGTCGTGTGTTCGCTTGCTGATGGAAGGAGGGTACAGAAGACTGGTGTTTTGGGAGTAGTATTAGGCTTTGTGCTCAGCTGGAGGATATCAGGTCCCGGGCCGGCCTTCGGGTCAAACTGTTGACCAGGGTTACAGGGAACAAAAGAGAATGCGTTTGACCAGTCAGTATTTTTAAGGGTGGCAATTAGTCAGTTGGACATACAGCATCGACAGGTCAACAGCTAGGGGTTTCACTCCTCACCCATTAGGGTGCAGGAGAGAGTAGGAGGAAGAAACCAGTGTCCCCTGATTTGATCTGCTATTGATACTCGTCAGTCTTTCAGTAAAGCAACAACTTGTTGGAATTTCGACGAAACAGAATTCAATACCTTGATTGATCCACAAACCAGCCCTGCATCAAAGCTTATCAACAGAAATAAAAGGAATCCATATTTTCCTTGAAATTATTGAATTGTGTTGTCTTTCTCACCCGCCATGTGGGAAAGCGTTGTTTCCCTCTACAGATAACTCAATCGCTTTGCAGCCTTTTGGCTAAGATCAAAATGTATTATCTGTTCAGAGAACCACGGCCCTTCAGGGGTCCTTGTGGCATGCTCAGGTATCATCCTGGGAGAAGTTGCACAGGATATCTTGGCCAGCTGGTTGGGAGGCGATCACCATTAGCATGCTCGGGATTCGTCCTGAGAAGCTTTTGGCACCCCCCCCCCTTTTACCGGTCCTCGTGGCATTTCTCTCATTGACAGGGATTTGGGATTCTCCCCCCTCAAGTCTTTAGTCATGGGGACATGGGATCCCCTCCTCCCCCTACTGAATTCGGCACTAAATGACCCACCAAGGGTTGATGTGCCGTTAAACAAAAACAATCAATCAATCCACAGATAACTCTCTCCTGTAAATGTGCAGCCCTGGAACGAGACATCTCATCAACAAGAAGAAATGCCAGTTATACTACAGTACTGGTTAATCCCAAATTCATGGATTATATTTGAATTTCTATGGGATTATTTTTTTGGCCTTTATCAAAGTGACTTAAATCTTTCTTCTTGCCCATTCAACGTGTGGCATTTAAATCATCAAAATGAAGCATGTACTTTAGGCCGGCTTACCTGCTTATATACCTCTGACCATAGTTCCGTCTAAGACGTGTGCATATGCACTTACATTTTGCAACCAGGCCACAAAAGATTAATGACCCAAAATAATGTAATAATTAAACTTATAATCATCCACACACATAATAATTAGCAATGTGCATTTGTCGTCTGTCACGCTTACGTCATTAGTGACGTAACATAGTTGAATAAATAGAATTATTTTACGTTAAACTTGATAAATTGTACCTTTAATTTTACCTAGATTAGTTAAGTTATTTAAGAAGCATTGAACATAAACAAGAAAATGCAGAGCAACATAATGTTTTTGATACTTTAGAAGTATATTGCAGTTGCAAAATTATTTAATTATTGCCATTTTTTGATGGCAAGTGTAAACTAGTAAGTATAATAATAATAATATTATAATTATACTTATTGAAAATAATCTCGTAGCTAACTGTTTCTTTGACTAGTTTGTCGGTTCTCCAAATATCATATTGGTACATCACTAATTTTTCGTTTTGGTTTGTACAGCACGGCTGCAGCCATGTTTCGTGGACTGTGTTCATATCATAAAGTTTATCAAGATCTATTCCAAATTCTGTAGATTGCTTATTGAGTTTTTATTGAAAAAATATTGATTCACTGTGTCGTATTAAAGTGCACATATACTTTTGTTACAGGAAAGAAATTTGCATAACATAAGATTTTTGTGTACACTGATTACTTAAAAATTAGAGGGAAATGGGTTTGCTTAGACCCAGGGCTGTGAAGTCAGAGGAATTTTGGGTTACTGGAGTCGGAATCAGAATCAGAATCAGAAAAATATTACTGACTGGCGTCGGAGTCTGTAAAAATATACCAACTCCAAGTAAATCTAAATTGTAACATCACTACTTGAATACCCGCCCAATAGGTGTGTTTTCTAGCTACTTCCTGTGGAAGGCCTGCCTGAATGTAAATAAACCCTCTGCAAAACCTTAAAAAAATTAACTTTTCAAAACTGACAAATTTCCTGAGAAAACGGAAGTCTTCTGGATTGAAAGCACAAAAAAATTACTTGCAAATTTCTTTTTCTATTTTTGAAAATGTGTAACCCTTGATGTAAATGGTACATAAACACAGTATTAAATGTTTAAGGAAGTATATTTTTTATTAAAAAGTATAATTAAATAACATAGCTGGAAATGAAAAATCTAGCCAATTTTAGCCATTTTAAAGCCAGAGGAGTCTGAGTCGCAGTCAGTGGTACCATAAATTGAGGAGTTGGAGTCGGAATAGGATGTTTTGTGTCCGACTCCATAACCCTGGTTAGTGGCTCAATCGATACCATCAAGTGGACAATCTCTTTTGGCAGCATGCAGTGTCTGGTGGGATCAATGAAGAAGTAATTTTTCTCACCTTTTGTTGGACAGTGATCACTAAAAAGTCTGAATTTTCAAAAAACAGGTGTGAAAGCTGCTAGTGTGCACATATTTTTGTCACAGGGAAAAAATTTGCACAGCATAAGATTTTTGTGCACACTGACTGCTAAAGATTAGGTGGTACATTTTCTCTGTAGCTGTCATTCTTACCACATGTTGGTCGTCATGTTTTGGCTCACCAGGGTAAAACTCCTCCCACAGACATTTTTAGTGGTTAGCAACATGGACATCATTGTTGTAGACTATTGGATTGCTATAACGCTAAGAAGACTACCATGTTTGGCTTGTGTTCAAAGTTGTGCAAGCTGTAGATGTGGAGCATATTCAAAGTTGTGCAAGCTGTAGATGTGGAGAATATATTTCCACACTGATTATAATCCTGCCTCATGACTGGAAATCTATTGGGTTTTTTTTTGTTGTTTTTTATTGGTTTTTTTAAATTAAAACAACCCAGCATGTCTTTCTTTCTTATTTACCTGTGTCTAACAAAGTTGGAAGAGGTATATGCATTCACTTGTGTCTGTCTGTTTGTCCACACAATATCTCCAAAAGTTTTCAATGAAATTTTGTGAAGAGTCGACAATGGACTATAGAAGAAGTGATTAATTTTTGAGTAGATCCAATAATGTTTCTGCTACATCGTAGTTATATGTCCACACCGCATGTGCCCTGTCAGATTTGTATGTTTGGCTTGTGTTCAAAGTTGTGCCGTAGACGTAGAGCATATTTCCACACTGATTCCTCATGACTGGGAATCCATTGTCTTTTAATAACTTATTTTTTACAATGATACTCTCTATTGTGCTAACCATTTCTTTTGAAAAAGTATGAAATATCACATGAATGCAATAAATTGCTAAAAATAAATGCAAACCTAGTTTTAATCAACATAAATTAACTCGAGACCACTGGTGAGACGGGGGAAACTAGTTACATCAAGGATGTACAGAGGGCTGCTAGAATAACAGATATTCATATTTAGCAGTTGTGACCAAGGGATGTAATCTCTGAAAATCTTTGTAGACTTGGGACACCCACTATATCCTCGTGTGCCAGTCCCCAGCCGGCTAAAATCGAGGAAAGGCTTAGCCACAGTAGAGGGGATACCAAGCGGAACATCCCTACAAAAATATGGAATAGAACAATGGAAACCTGTTTAAGCGGGAACCTCGCCAAATAATGCAGTGCAAGACCCCATAGAAAGGCTGGCAGAGGGGTCACTGCTTACTTGACACAACTGGTGCACTCTTTGCCAATGAAAGAAAAAAAATCCCCTAGAAATTCATGGCTAAAGATTGAGACAATGTTGGATTTATCTACCATGCAGATACAGAAGAAAATGAGAAATAAAAAGGAGTTTGTGTTTTTGATATGCCAAAATGTATAAATACACTATAAAGGATGATGTTGATGATTATTCAATCTATGTTTTTTAAAAATTCTTTTTGACTTTTTTTAGTGATCAAAAAGTGAGAGAAAAATGGCCGCCATCTTGAAATTTCAAGTGGCTTGAACCATTTTCTTGTCAAGTGACCCTTGGAGACTGTTCATGACAATTTTCATGCTTGTATCACCAACTGAAAGATTATGTCACTTATCTGCTCCACTATTTATCTACCATGCAGTTACAAAAGAAAATGAGAAATAAAAAGCAGTTCATGTTTTTGATATGACAACATTATCCGCGTATGTAAAGACACTCTAAAGGCAAAAAATGTCAAAATGAGGAAATATGATGAACAGTGAGAGCAGAGTCTGTAGGACAGGAGACAACATGGTCAAGTAGGGTTTGAGGACCAATGGGTCCTGTGAGTGTGGTGAAAGGGTGCAGGACACTGAATCAGTTCTACGAAACTGCCCGCTCTAACTTGATCTAGCCAACACTGGCATACTAAAAATCAATAAAATTGCCCTAAAGTGGCTGGCTGTTTGGCATGACAAACTATAAATAAATTTGTATGAAGCATTGAAAGTGTTAAAACAACCTAGCGTATAAGTCTTTGTTATTTTTGTTTATGTTGTCCTCAGCAGGTAAGAATGAAGATGATTTGATGACATTTACAGTTAATGAAGACGGATGTTATTTCAATTGACATCCTTCATAATACATGCGCTTTGCTGTCAATCTCAGTCATACCTCTGTTGAATAGTTGGGTGACTACCCTAAGACTACTACAACTGCTGACATCATCCTCCTACCACTTTTAACCCATTAAACCATATAGTCAGTGTATAAGTCTTTCTTTATTATTTTTGTTGATGTTGGCCTCAGCAGGTAAAAATGAAGGATACTTGATAAGATTTACAGTTAATGAAGACTGATGTTATTTCAATTGACATCTTTCATAATACCCGTTTTCTGTGCGTCTTGCTGTCATGCTCAGCTGTATTTCTGTTGAATAGTTGACTGACTACCCTATGACTACTAACATTGCTGACATCATCCTCCTACCACTTTTACTATCTCACATCTTAGCCCATTAACTGCAGAAGGTAGTGAAGAGTAATAGTTATTTATTGTAAGATAAAAGCACTTGTGCATTGCAAGATAATTGCAAGTTATCCATTGCAAGTTAAAAACCCAGACTCACAGATAGAACTGAGCTGTCATCAATGCCATCAACGGAAATTTCCGTCATTCGCAGTTAATGGGGACAACGGATGTTATTTCTATTGACATCCTTCATAGTTCCAGGTTTCTGGGTGCCTTGCTGTCACTCTCAAACATTGTACTTCTATTAAATAGTTGGCTGACTACCCAATGATTACTGCCACTGTTTTTTCAATTGACATCTTTCATTTTCCCAGGTTTCTGTGTGCCTTGCTCTCACTCTCAGATATTGTACTACTGTTGAATAGTTATGTGAATATTAATGTTCCACCTAATTTTTAGTAGTCAGTGGGTGCAAAAATCTTATGTTGTGCAAATCTTTTTCCTGTGACAAAAGTCTGTGTACTCTTTTGAATTTGACACAGTGAATCAATAATCTTTTTCAATGAAAACTCAATAATCTATGTACAGAATTTGGAACAGATTTTTGTAAACTTTATGATATGAACACAGTCCACCAAACATGGCTGCAGCTGTGTTGTACAAACTGGAACAGGAAATTAGGGATGGACAAATGTGGTGTTTGGAAATTCTATTAACAGAAACATTTAGCTAAGAGATTATTTTCAATAAGTAGAATCATGTCATGTCATTATTTTGATACTTATAATTATGAGTTTAATTATTAAGTACTACATTATTTTAGGTAACTAACCTTTTGTGAACACATTATTTTTCTTTTTATGCTGGTTGCAAAATGTGTGCATGCGCAAAGCTTAGAGAGAACTATGTTGGATGTTAACATCTGTTGTCCCCATTAACCCTATGACTACTACCAAAGCTGACATCATTCTCCTACCACCTTTACTATCACACATCTTAATGTGTATAAAAAATGATGGAATTAGAGTAACACTCAAGACTTTTGTGTCTTAAGAGTTCTATGTGAATTATTGGTGGTGAAAACGTTCGTTCAGTTTATTAAGTAAAAATAAGACATTTCGATATTAACTTTATTACACAATGTATTTACTGTTTTGTTCCACTGCCATCTTTCAGGCAACTTCATAATTCCATCCTCCCAGAAATCTTTATCTTTGTCAGCAAGAACTGCTCTAGTTGCCTTATGCAGTCTTTCGGGGAATTGAAATGCTTTTTCATTAAGACAATTTTGTAAAGACCTGGATAATTGATAATCTGAAGGTGTAACATCAGGTGAATATACGGTGGATGAGTGAAAACATTCCAGGCAAGCTGTGACAATTTTTTCCTGGTCACCAAAGAAACATGTAGCATTATCAGGGCGGCAGACCCCCCCCCCATACCTAGCTTGTAGAAGGAAACTCCTGTTAAACTTATGACCTAAGGACAATGCTGCTATCCGTGCCACTATGGTGAACAATAGCATGCAAACCAAAAGTTTAAAGGGTGGGGTCAGCCGCGTGCATGTTGCACTTCACCTTAAAACTCCATTGCGCAGATTATGGATTTTTCACATTCAGGCCCTGCCGACCTAGGACCTGAATAAAGACACGTCCCAATTTCTGTTCGCGGAGCCAAGTCATTCATTCATTCATTCATTACGTACAGTGACGGCCATATGGTTGGTGTCACCTGGGGCGGTGACACCCCCCTACAGAACCGTTTGTGGTATTATGTGGTGTGGACATATAACTACGACGTAGGGGAGATTTTTTTTGCACTTGAGTCGCATTTTTATCTTTCTTAATAAAGAAAAGCATAATATGCTGAAAATGTTGCTCATTTTCTTCCAACTTCAATGTTAGAATCAATAAATAAAAATAGGACAATTTTGACAATTCTTTTTTAATGCATGCCCTGTTATGACAGCTGTCACTATACAATCAAAAACAATCTTTTTGAATGAAGTTCACTTCACCAGATCGAGTGGACTCGTACTTCCCTGACTATATTCAGTACGAGTACAGTGCCGTGCCAACTGAGTACGAGTACAGTGCTGTGTGAGATTGTATGAAATTTGCAAGTGAACCGTTGACAACCAGAACAATCAGTTGTATGTTGCTAACAATATACAAGTGGTTTAACCTGTCTATAAGTGATCGGCATTCAATGCTGTACAATTTGATGACAAGAAAAAACTTCTTGACTTCCCCACTCTATTCGTGGTCTTTGAATTGCAATTCAATTCTCAGAAACTCTCTTCTGCCCTCATCACTTTTTTATTTTTAAATTTTTATTTTTAAAGTGTGACAAATGGAAGTGTACAGACATGTTGTGTACTATAATATAGATTATCCTAGTCTTTGAAATTTAAGACCAGGATTTGTTAAAAATGCTGATCTAATTGTTGAATTATATTTTCAAGGCTTTATTTTCAAATAAAGTTTTCGGCTAAACGCCCAGTTGAAAGGATATTTTTATCTTAGATTTTTTGATTTATGAATCTGCATATTTATTGTCACAAAATATTCATATTTGCAAAAAATAAATAAACTTAAACTAGTCAAGGTTTTAGTTTATCAGCTTTTATAACACATTTATGACAACAGCTTTTTATATATAAATTAATCTTTATTATTATTGGATTATTGTAATACACCACCTGGATGAAGTATTGAAAAAGACCACTT